>JAEIIJ010019206.1:0-54465 GCA_018904815.1 Drosophila ogumai | reverse complement strand
TTCAAATGGCATTGAACGTTTCCGGCGAAAATAAATAATTTAAAAAAAAAAAAAAAAAAGGTAAAATAAAGTGCTGGAATCTGATTTGATATTTACCGAAAATTAATCCAGCATTGAGTGCTCTTGGATTGCAAAACTTGTACAGAAACTAAAAGGAAATTTTAGAGGGGAAAAGGAAACTTAAGGGGGAAAAACTATCTAGGGAATTGATGAGCCTTTAGAACTAGTAATTATATTTCACAAATAAAGCAATATTTACTAGGATGCTTCTGAAATCACTGCAGGCTTTTAAATGTTTACAAAATATATAATTTTTTTATCCTAATCCCTTTGCCATACTTACTTATGTAATGTTTCCTCTGATTGGTTTCGATTAAGTGTCAAATGTCTCCCGCTGCTGTTGGCAAGTTCAAAGGAAATCCGTGCTGTGTGACAATTTCTTGGCCGCACATTTGCCACACGGGACTTCAAAAGCAGACAAACGTTTTCGGTTACATTTTGAATATTTTTTTGTGCGCTTTCCGCTCGATGCTTTGTCCCACAAAGGACCCCGAGCAGAAAGCCATTTGCTGAGAACACAAATTAAAAAGGTTTCTGCGTTAATAAGGGGAACATTTTTAAATATGCACGAGGTTGCTCCACCTTCTCTCCACCACAAAGCCAAATTCAATTCATCAAAGCCAGAGGCCACGCCCACAGAAATGCTAGAGAAGAAGAAGAAAGGGGGCGCTGTGAGGTGTTCGCTGTCGTCATGAATTTGGGTCACACCCGGGAGCTTTGAACTGTGTTAGTAGGGCAGCGCATGGATGTCAGCTAGCCAGGACCTGCAAACGTCATGGCGCTGTGACGTCACGAAGGAAGAGTCGAGTCGAGTGTCGGTGTGAGTAATGCAATTAGAAGAAAAGACTACGGTTGCCCCTCTTCTTCTCTCTCTGTTGTGCTCTTGCGAAAAACTCTCTTTTGCCAGCGAGAAGAGCAAGCATACGCCCTGTTGCACACGCCGCGTAGGTTGCTCATACGCCCCGTACGCCACCCGAAGTTTAGTTCAATCAACTTGGCTTTAATATTCATTTATTTATTACTTTTAGTTCGTGTATATAGTTTGCCTGTTTTGTATGCTGTATGATGTATGCTTTTTCACTAGATTTAATAATTGTTTTCTGTTTGCATTCGGTTTTGATTTTATTTATTTTTGTTTGGGTTTCTGGGTTTCGGTTTCCCATTATTGCTTATTCGAATTGTAGACAGGTTACCAACTTCAATTGGGGGGCAACGGCAAGGGTGATTTTCCCTTGCTTTATTGTGTGGGTTTCTTTATTGTTTAATTTTTAATACGCTAACAATGGTTGCTGTTGGCTTAAATTCATTTGGCTACCGGTTCGGCTTGGAGAGGGTAGGCGGGGCTAGGAGGGGCGTTCGAAGCGTCTCAAACTCGTCGCAAGCCGCTCTCTCACAAACCACGAAAAAACCTATTACACATAAAATACAGTCAGTCTCAATTGGCCTTTAACGAATGACATTCACAATGGCATTGGTCTAAAAACAATTTTTGATGTGCGTCTCCTCGTTCTACCTCTACTTCACCTCTAACACAATTCACACGACAAGCAAATCAAAGGATTCCTGGATTCCTGGGACATTCCATCCGATTTGGGTTCAACTCGGGTTTCCTTTGCCTGGGTCACTCTATCTCAAATATAATACTTATTGTGCTAACCTTTGATTATATGTGTGTATATAGTTCTTCTATTGCGATTCTGTGTGGCTGTGTGTATAAGTTCTAATACGTTTCTCCGTTTGACTGTGATTGCTAAAACACTCTGCTCAAATCTCAAATCTCAAATCTTGACCTTGACCTTTAACTCTAGTACGTGTATTTGTTCGTTAACTTTCATTTGCGCTTAGATACTATGAAGCATTGTGTGACTTTGTTCTCGATTGATTCCGTCTTCGATTCGTTTGCGGAGTTCGCAGTGCCTAATTACATGCTACAAATACGATTTATGTTAACCCAATGTTGCAGGACTGATGTCGTCGGTATGGTATATGGTATATCCTCCATGCTTTTGATTCGCTCTGATCCGCTGCCTTTAATCCTGGGCCGGCAGACTTCACCTAAGGCTGCCCAAAATGGGCAGTCAGATGTCGCCATTGGCATTAGCATTTCCGTTTAGATTGGCATTGGCTTCGTTGGCCGCCACCTCGGCGGCGGAGCCACCACTGGTGGTGACACATGTGCTGGTGGCCTCACCCACCGTGATGGTTATCGTCGTATTCTGATTGTCGCACTGCACCACCTCGATGGTTCGAGTATTGCTGGTCGCCGTGGTGCTCATCTGTCCACTCTCCGCCTCGTTTAACTGCCGCCCAATCTCCCGATCAATGGCCTCCGCATCCTCGGGATAGCGTTCCGAGCAGAAGATGGCTCCAGCCTTTAGAAGCTTCAGCAGATTCAAGCGATCCTCGGCATTGCGCTTGGCACAAAGGGGTCTAAGAAGGAAATAAAATGAAATTAGTATAGTGCTCTTTACAGTTCCCTTTCCTTCCACTCACCTTCCCGCATCCTTGAGCTGCTCCATAAACTCCTTGCCCGTTATGTCCACCAGCGAATTGGGATCCATGTTGGACAGCGAGTCCAGGTCCGCATCGTTCATAACGGACACATTGCAAAGGTTGTTCTGCAGCTGCCCCACCAGCTGACGAATGCGAGCAGACTCCGAGTTGCTGGCATCGGTGGTATCGCCCTCGCCTCCTGCTCCTCCTCCACCGCTGGCGGGGTCTCCGTTTCCGGTTCCAACATCGGTGCCATGCGGAGTGGTTATGGTCACGTAGTGCGTGGGCTGTAAACAGAGTGGAGGTAACGTTTAATTTAATCTCTCAAGCTCTCGGATCCTGCTGGTCACGAGCATTCCAGCGTCCTGGCATTCCGAGAATAATGCAATTAGTCATTATGGCAGATAAAAGGGGGACACAAATAAAACGAATTATCCAATTAAGTGCTAGTCACTGGGAGAAAAAGGAAATTGGGGTAGAGTTATCCCTTTTTTTATTTGGAATTTAAGGGGTATTTCTTTAAGTGAAAAATAGGTAATTTTAATTTTTTAAAAAAACATATTTAGGTTTAGGACTCACATCAATCCAATGTTCACCGGGAAAAACAGCCACCAGCTCCGTATTCTCATCCAGCGTGCGAAAATACTCCTCATCATCGATCTCCGTGCCATCGGAGTCCAGGTGGATGGTGGGCTGGTGGTCAGACTTCTCGAACTTCTCCGCCACCTTGCTGCGAATCTCCTCCAGACTGGAGGCGCAGACAGCCTTCTTAATGTTCCGAGTTACGTCCTTGACCTGGAAGGGAAGGGGAAATGATAAACCATTACACGTTTGCAATTACGGATACGGAAACGGTTACGAAGGAGGCAGTAACAGCTACACATGGCCCCGCTCATCAAATGAATAATAAATTAATGTCAGAGGAGCAGCAACAACAACTGTGCCAGGCCATAAAATATTCACCAGCAACAGCACCCAAAAAAATAAACACAAGAAAAACATACAGTTGTAAATTTTGTTTCTGAAAAAGAAAACACAACCCATAACCTGAACCCTTTTTCTTGTCGGGGAAAAGAAAGAAACTATGAAAAGCCTGGGCCCACTTCATTGAAGTATCTTTCACGTGCCACTTAATTATTTACTAGTTTTTCTTTTCCTTATTTTCTTTTGATTGCAAGTCTTTGTGTGGCGCTGCTCTGGTAATTAAATTAAATAATCTCCATGGCAAGCCAAACAGAATGTGTAAATAAATAATTAATAAACACATATGGATTCTCCGAAAAAAATAGAAACCCAATGAATAAGTAAGCGAAATATTTGCACCCACGTCATGTCCTGCTGTCAACCGTCCATTTGCTCTAATTGAGATTTATGGAGGCTCTTTTATCCCAGGAGGAATGTCACCTTTAAGTGCAGCCATCATACATATGAAAATATAAAAAATATATCCTGCAGGCTGTGTGCACTTTTTGCTCAAGAACTTGAACCCAGTTTGACATGCACTCGTCCGACTGCGGCGCAAATATTTGCCATTTATGTAGCTACATATATCCTTTTTTTATGCGACAAAGCTATGCCTGTCAGCATTTTCCGCTGCATGCTCCTCGCGCAGGATGCCATAAGTGAGGGCTGCAAGGACGACGACGCGACGTCTTTGCCAGGCTCTATTAAACTTGCATGCAATGTTAAATGGTGCCTCAGCACTAAGGTTAAACGAAACATAAATTAGACCTGGTCCAAAGCGGAGGGCATAAAGGGAGCCAGGACGAGTGCATTCCTGACGGAATTTATAGCCCCGAAACGTTGGGCCGGCAACGTGTGCAACTCCTCGAGGTCCTTCATAAATTATTGAGACCGCGCCGTGACTAAATGAAATTTGTAGACGACTTTTCCATTTCGAACGTCTTATTTTATTTGCAGTGCTCCCTCAGTTCCCCAGAGTCGGCGAAAAAGTCGGCATTAAATTATCTCATAAATGCTTAAAGCAGCCAAGCAGCAGCGTCAAATATTAATCATATCTCTTGCTGCGGGAAAAACTTGGCAGCAATGAAAAGTTTTCGCGAACTACTGAAGCATCAGACAAGTGGGTCTTATAGAAAACAAAAGCATAGTTTTTTTCATGCGAAACTTGTCCAAAGTTTTAGTTTCAGTTGATCACATTAGTGGATTTTCTCAAAAGTTGCTGCCGTTTCTCTTTCTTTAACGGTTGCAATTCAATTAGGATTTTAGTTTATTTTTTAATTGGCTTCTCAATGAAACAAAACCTGGCAAATATCAACAAGCAACAACAAGCCACAACTTTGTAAAACAAAAATAATCTAAAAGAGTAAACAATTAATTCAATTAAATAGAAAAATAAGACAGATGATTGGTTTGTTTATTATAAATAATTAACAGAGGTAGAAAATAATACATTTCTGAATCTTTCTTCTATGAAGTTTTGTGTGGAAAAATATAGGCAAACTGAGCAACAACTTATTTAAAATAAATATATATATATTTCTTTTGTTCTTGGAATTTGTATAGGTACTGAATTCTCTTGAATATAAAAAATTTGTTTGTATAAATGCCGTAAAATAAATTCATCGAAAACTGTTCCTGGAAACAACTTCTGTATAACATATATTTGATGAACTAATTCTTGGTATTCCACCGTCAATTTATTATTTTATTTAAATTTTCCCATTTTTCAATTTCCTTTGAATAGTGTCCAAAACAGATTTAAACCGATATTGGCCAGACTCTAGGATGATGGCTTTTAAATCACAACTAACTCGAGCTGCTTGCTCAACTATGAGGACCCCAGGGTCCTGTGGCCACACGTGCAACGACCTCCGACGTCTGTCTATATCCTTCGGTTACGTGCCTGGGACTCTGACTCTATTCATCTGCATCTCAGACGGAGACGGAGACGGAGAGCTCCACAAGTCGCTGGGCTTTTAAATATTTGATGGGCGTGTAGGCCGCCGCAGATTTCCAAGACGCTGGGGAAATTAGGCGACAACTTTAAATTGCTTTCCAACTATGCCATGGTATTATGTAAATTGTTTAATAAATTATTAATCAAATTCCGAGCGTGGCTGTGGGCGTGGCCATTTTGCTAATTACAGCGCGACATGTCGGGATGAAAAAGTTTTGGCCATTTTAATGGCATTTTCATGGCTGTCGGAGCAGTTGACAGCTTTTAAGCCGATTTGTGTTTGGTGGTTTCTGAATTAATTATTTTAATAAGCGGCGACATTTTAATGGATCTTGTCACTGGATGGATATCCCGAGGATGACTTCAGAAATTCATCACGAAGGATGTCATGCAGCCGATTTAAATAGCTTTGTGGTTGCTGCGGCGCTCGGTTTTTCTTTTGTGCTGCCAACTACATGAACTCCTTGTACGCCGTGTACTCCTTGCGGTTTTTTGTTACTTTAAGGACATGTTTCAGATACACAATAAAAAAATGCTCAATAAAATAGTGGTATTTAACGTTTAATTATTTAATTATGCTGAGCTATGTTAAAAAAAAAATTAAGATTTTTAAGATGCTTTACAGATTAATAACTTTAATATTAAATTTAAAATTTCCGCTCTTTAAATAGATTGATAATATAATTAAAATATTTTTGGGAATTCTTTGACCATATTTTTAGGTAAAGCTTTAAACTAAACTAACTTTTTATTAACAATTCAAGCTGTTTTAAAGAACCAAGAGAAATTTCCAGGGCTCTTTCTTTTCGCCCGTTAAAAATCCTTATTTTTTGTTGAGATTTTTCCGCGGAAATTCCCCCGCTGCCTGGTAAATCCTTTAAACGGCTTTGTGCTGTTTAAACGGCAGATAAACAAATTAGCTGGCAACAAAGGACCTGCAGACGGGCAAAACAAATGCCAAACTCAAACAATTCCCAAAGCTGGCATGTAAAAAACAAAAAAAGAAAATCCTAAAAAATACAAATAAAAGCAAATAAAGGACGAGGAAAAGCAAACATGAAAAATTCACATCAAATTTGTATTTTTGCAAAGCCAAAAACAAAGGCAGTAAAGGCTCATTACTGAGCTTTCGCCACTCTCTTATGTATGCAAGCTTTTTACTCTTTTCGCAAGGCTCTCTTATTTTGGCGAGTCTTTCTCTTTGCAAGTTCAACCCAGTTTCCATAAAGAACAAAAAAAAAACGAACGCAGCACGCGGCCAACAACAACAAAAGCACAAAACAACAACGCCCAAAAAAGGGCATGGCTGGAAAATAATGCATGCTCGAAAAATGCCATTGTCTGGCTCTCGGGTTCTCGGCCTTTGTCAACCAACAACTTTATTATAAAAACGTCAGTATTAACTTGAAGTTGCAACTTTCAGAACTCAAAAACTCACTTTGAACGGCTTTTTGGAGTCGCCCGAGTTCGCGGCTGTCGTCTCCATGGCTTTTGTTTGTTTATTAATTAATATTTCTTCACTTTTGAAATTCACTCGTTCTGCAGCTTTAATTGTTCAACATTTGGTGATTTTTTTAGCACTGAAGTTTAAGCAAACAAACTTGAAATTCCTTCCCGCAAGCTGCACTTGAAATGGGAATGAAGTGTACTGTTTTTAGCTCTGCAGCGGGAGCTTTTGGGATCCAAAGAGCGCCGGTTTTAAAAATGAAATGCTGCTTGAAGGCAGCAGTGGCTTTTATAGAGTCAGCGCTAACAGGGGGATAACATGAAGAAGCTCTTCCTCTTTTGCTCGCTGTAAGCTCTCTGTTATCCTAGCCGTTAATTATTAAAAATAATATAACTTAAAGTGCTAAATTAAACAATATATATTTCAGAAATGTGTTGTCAAAAATCCATTGTACAGTATAATAAACGAAACTAACTAATCGAAGCATTTCAATTTAAAATTGAACGGGAACCCAAAATTTGTATGCCATTGAATTAAATATCAAACATAATAATAGGGTAGGGTTTAAAGAGAATACAAATTTATCAAACACTCGAAAGTTAACATCCAAAGAGAGCGACTCTCTCTTGTCTGTCTCTGCTGACTATGTTAGTAACAGAGTCCTGTAGCCAAGTCACCGAAAATGTAAAGAGCATCCTAGAACAATCCTGGAGACACAATTCACACTGACCTTTAATGAGAAAATTAGTGAATTTTGGACTGAAATGGCAGCCTTAATCACCAGGTAAATGCCACTTTCAATCGTTCCATTGAGATTCAGTACCCGGACTTCGTATCTGTCCATTGATATCCGGCCCCTGACGACAATCAACGTAACTTTTCCCCCATTTTCCCTCCAAAAGAGCAGCTTTAGACAACGCTTAACTTTCTGCTCAACTGAACTGGCCAGAGTGCCAACACCCATTTAAATCTATATACTATTTCTATGCACACATCAAGAGACCGACCAGATAAAGAGGAGCAAAAAAGCAAACTTTTGACAAATGGCCAAAATACATGAAAGGAAGCCAAAGCCGGAAGGTGGCCCCAGATTGAGTTGAGCTCAACTGAGTTTTAGGCACAGAGAAAAAAAAAGAACTATTATGAATGCGTTAAAAAAATATGTATCAAAAAAGTATGTAAATATATCTTTTAAAGTATATTGAGTTTATAATTATTTAAATATATATTTTCTAAAAAATATGTGCAACGTAGTTTTATCATTATAATTAACTTGGAAATTGTTAAAAATAGCTTAATTTGATTCAGGATATTCCCAGCATAATGATGCATGTACGTATACGTAACGTTACGTATACGTACAAATAAATAAATAAACAATATGGATTAAGGAAATATGTAGGACATTATCTTGACAAGGTTGATCCTCAATAATTCTAAAAAAAATTTTAAGTAGAATTATGATCCTTTTATATACCTTTTGGATTTTAACCTTTTAAAAATCTTCGAAAAGGTATCTCAACAAGTAATTAATTTTGTCAACTTAGAAACTATTCTAATTATAAATTCTACCACACTTTGTATTAAATATTTATTATAATAAATAATACAAATAAATTATATTAACTTTACTCCCCACCTGACTTTTCTCTCTCTGCCTAGTATGAAACTAATGGGGGATAAGGCAAGCGGATCAGAGAAGGGCAAGAAGGAACCTTAAATTGTCATCCTTGTGCGCGCCATCGGTTGCTGCCACTGCACCCATCCCTCCCAGAGGCTCCTTCTGCTGCTGGCAGCTTGCCCCGCTGGCTGTCATTGCACTGTATACTGCATGCAGTAACTACATACTTATATAGCCCAGCCAACGCAATAGCAACAAAAGGAGCAGCCGGCGGAGGGTGGGATGAAGGGGGTCAAGAGGTTGAGGATGAGGAAGCTGGGGCGACTATTTTTAGCGCAGGTCACTTGAAAGGACGCACAAGGACATCGACGCGTGCGGGTGTAGATGGTGCTGTGGCGCAAACAGTTTGCAGGTCACGTGCCCATGCACCGCGGTGCATTGACCACGGAGACGTTGACACTCTGGGCCGGAAACTGGGTTGAGGCTTTCGTCACTCGATGTCAGGTGACAGGTAATTGCCTTGCATGGTGCCAGGACAATAGACAATGCTTACGTAGCCAGGGAAGCCAATAAATCAACGCTTGGTCATTTTAGTTACCTGAAGAAATAAAGACATTGTGAGCTTGACTTCACCTTACAAATTAATCCTTAATATTAAGAGAGAGGTTAAAAGTTAAATTAAATATTATAAATAAAGGAAAAATTATGCTTAAGGATATATTTGAATAATTTAATAATTGCTTACTAAAATTTAAAACCAATTAGGCATCAATTAACAAGGAAACAACACTGTTTCCTTTTAAAACCCCAAAGCAACAAGGATAACAACCAACCTTCAAAGCAAACCAAATGGAAAACAAATTGCAAGCTCAACAACAACAGCTTGCCCACGCTTTATATTCGTTTTTTTTTTTGCCGGCGAAAACCTTGTAAATTTTGGCCTAAGCAACTGTCAAACAAAAAGCAGACAAAACTAATTATCCTTGCGCCGCGCGCCCTAAAAAGGGATAACAGCATCGCCTTAACACCGCTAATCTCATTTTAGTTACCAGCTTAGGACCGAAAGTTAACAGGACTCTGCTAAAATAAGGGTAGCGCCGCTGCTGCCTGTAACAGGACCTCGTTAAAACTCAAGTAGGACTTCGTTTGAACCTCTTCACTTTGACATTTGTGAGAGAGATAAGGGCTTCAAAGGTACATTGGGTAAAAATTCGTAAAAGCAAAATTCTAATTTAAATTATTAATAAATAAATTAATCAATAAATGTAAAAAATCATAATAAATAATTTATAGTAATGTTTTCAATATTTTCTAATTTTATTTGTATTATTTCGTAAAAAGCAATATGTGTAAACTTGATCAAAGAAGCTTTCCAAGAAGGCTCTCCTCCTCCATGGGTATACGAAAAATTTTAAATACCAAAATACAAGGATTTCCAGGACTTCCCTTCGGCTACTTCGGTGTGGGCGGTGGCGTGGCAGAGTTGCAGCAAGTCACAAACTCCCTGCTGGGCCTGACACAGCTCTTCTCTCGCTCGTAAATGCCCAGAAAGGCATTGCAGTTGGAACAGTACAGATACTCCCGATTATCCGAGGATGCCAGGCAGGGTAGCAGGCACAACGGCCAGCAGACCGCTATCGCGGCGGCACAGCAGCGGGTGGTGACGATCTCCGAGGCGGCCTTAATCATGGGACGGCGCTGACAACCGCAGCAAGGACAGAAGATGCAACCCTCCCCCGGAACCCAGCGCCTAATGGAAAGCCTGTAGCACTTGCTTCGTTGAGCCACCTCCTTTTCGGAGCGACCGTCGTTTGGGCAGGAACCCTTTCCGCCACCACCACCAGAGACTTGGCTGGAGGGGATATAGCCCTTTTTCTTCATATCTTATATATAAATATTAATAATACATAAATAAATAATAAGGTGCAGGGCTACTTACATGCCTCCGCCTTATTGGCCATTTGTTCTTCAGAGAGACCCGTCTTCCTGCTGATCTCCGAGAGGCGTTCCTCACTGATTCCATGCTCTGCGGCCAGCATGTGCATTCTCTTGATTTTCTCGCTGGCTAAAAGTTAATATAATTCTAAAATTTATATAAATTCAGTATTTAAACAAATCCTAAGGCTCACTTTCGGAATTCTGGGATGAGGCCGCCGTCTTCTTAGATTGCTCCATGTTCCCGGACATCTGGGAGTCGCAGCCACCCTTGGACTTCCGGCTGTTCAAAGTGCATTTACTGGGGTGATCCGTCTCCACGTGGCGCAGCAGACAGATGGGATCGCAGCGGGAGATTCGTATTACCTTCTGACAATGCATACAGCGCATAAAGTCCACATCTTTTGCAGCTGAGCACGTGGACATATTGCTCTCTACTATCTGTAAATCTTTTTGAATTCTAGGTTTCCAGTCTGACGTGTGTGGATCAGCCTGCTCTGTGGCCAAATCCGAAATAAAAAGCCCACTCTACTTATAAAAATATGTCACAAACAACAAAACACTTTATTCGTTAGTCTCATCAATAGTTCTCTAGGATCATCTTGGGCACCACATTCATGCTGGTCAGCTCCTGGAAGAGCAACTTGCAGGCATACGGCATGGATATCTTGGAGACGTGGGCCGAGGACTGGCAGAAGTGGCACCAGGAGCAGTAGGCCAGCCTGCCGCAGGTTCGGCAAACGTCCACCTCGAAGGCATCCGAGGAGATCATTAGTCGCTCCATGATCAGCATACTGGCTCCGTACGAGATGAGGCAATCCCGTTCCATTTCACCCAAACGCAGGCCTCCCTCGCGACTCCTGCCCTGCGTGGGCTGCCGGGTGAGTACCGCCTTGGGGCCCCGGGCACGGGCATGCATCTTGTCCTGCACCATGTGCTTCAGCTTTTGATAGTACACGGGTCCCGAGTAGATGTATGCCTCCAGGGGAGCGCCAGTGATGCCAGAGTAGAAGAAATCCTTGCCCATGTAGTTGAAGCCATGGCGCTCGAGTTCCGCCTGGATATCCTGCACTTTGGAGCCGCCAAAGGCGGTGCCGTAGTGGAATTTACCCTCTAAGACGCCCGCCTTGCCGCCTAGCAGTTCCAGGGTCTTACCCACCGTCATTCGAGAAGGAAAACCATGGGGGTTCATGATCATATCCGGGCAGATACCCAGGTCATTGTAGGGCATATCCTCCTGGTCAACAATCAGGCCGGTGACGCCCTTTTGCCCATGCCGCGAGCTGAATTTGTCGCCAATCTCGGGAATTCGAGTCTGCCGCAGCAGGATCTTGATGAGAAAGTCCTCCTCAGAGTTGGCCGAGACCATCACGCGCTCCACATAGCTGGGCTCCGAACCCTTGTAGCTAATAGGAACAGCTGTGTAGGGAACCTGGGGAGACTGACCCTCCAGGGGATTCATCGAGGTAACCGCCGGCATCTCCTTGTTTATCATGATTTGTTTGTTTTGAACCTGCTCGCCGGGCGCCACAATGCCATCTGTGTCGAGGACATCGTGCTTGAAGATCACCTTGTTGGTGAGAGCATCCTTGACCGGACCCATGATCCTGTCAAAGGTCTGATTCGCATACCGTTTCACCGTGCACTTGGAGTTCTTGTAAACCAGACAGCGTCCGTAACCTCGATCAATGGAGGCCTTGTTCAGGATCAAAGCATCCTCGATATCGTAGCCGGAGTAGCTCATCACAGCCACTGTGGCATTCTGGCCAGCGGGCAGCTTGTCAAAGTTGGTAAGCTCAATGGTCTTGGTCTTGACCATGGGCGCCTGGGGATACACCAGATTGTACATCAGCGAGTCGATGCGGTTCTTCTGGTTGTAGCCAATCATGCCCATCGCCTGCTTACCCATGGCGCACTGGTAGGTGTTCCTGGGACTCTGGTTGTGATGCGGATACGGCACCAGGCCGGCGCAGACGCCCAGCAAGGTAAAGGGCTCAATTTCCAGGTGTGTGGTGCGTTCCTCAATGTGCTCCTCACTCCAGGCAATGAACGAGTCGTTCTCCTCGTTCACATCCAGATACTCGATGAGTCCGTCCAGGAGGAAGTCATCGAACTTGCGAATGCCCCGGTTCAGCTCGTCTAGGTGATGCTGCTTCACCCGCGGACGACACTTCTCCACAATGATGTAAGGACGGCACAAGCGCCCGCCGTCCGTGTGGATGTAAACGCATCGCTGGGTGTAGGATGTGTGCACAGAAACATAGCTGCCCATGCGGCCCTTCCGTCGCATGTAGCGCAGGTTCCTCACCAGGTGCTTGTGGTTCAACGTCAGTCCCAGGACATTGCCATTGATAAAGACCAAAAAGACATTCGGATTGTTGATTGGATTGCCGCTCACTTCCCGGATATCCTCGACGCCGGCATTGAAGGCTAGAACCATCACCGGTGCCTCCTCCACCTCCGTGGTGATGTGCGTCATCAGAGCCAGATTTTTGACCAGTCCGCAGGCCTCGCCCTCGGGCGTATCCGAGGGACACAGCATGCCCCACTGACTAGGCTGCAGGGAACGCGGTCCGGACACCTTGCGTGTCTTCTCGAACTGCGAATTTACGCGCGTCATCATGCCCAGGGCGGATATATAGCTGAGACGGGACAGGACCTGCGTGACGCCTGCCCTTTCCATCTTGAAGCGCTTGATGGTCCAGTTGCCGGAGCTGATGGCAGACTCCAGTCCCGCCGTGATCTGCGCCGCCCTCATATGCTTCACCACATCGAACTGGGCCGCCTTCACCTTGGGTATATTCTTGTCCGCAATGGTCTTTAGCTCCCAGTTCATCCGCTTGAAAAGATCCTCGAACATGAGGGAAATCATGGAGCCAGCCAACTCTAAGCGCTTGTTTCCATAGTAATCCCTATCGTCAAAGAGGGTTTTATCCAGTTCGGCGGCCATCACACGGCGCACCATCATGGACACGTAGATGGCTTTCATTTGGAAGTTGAAGTTCTCCACGGGCACGTGGGCCAGAATAGTGGTTAGAAGCAGCTCGCGGGCTTCCTCCGAGGGGGTTTTTGTGGTGGCGCTTTGGAAGCGCTTGACCACCAGCTTAGAGCCTGCCAAAAGGGATGAGATATTAGAAAGGGAATAAAAAAAGTATTCCAGGCGTACTCACCCATATACTCCAGCGCCCTTTGCTGGGTAAACACCTTCAGATTGAAAGCCTCCAGCAGAGAGGCACCGAATCTATTCTGGGATCTGGCATCAATGCCAATATGCGCCTGGATTTCTTGGTCGGAGACAACTCCCAAGGCTTTGAAGATTACCACAATGGGTATGTCATCCGTCATTGAGTTGTGCTTCAGGTAGTATTTTCCATGTTTACTCAAAACCAGGGTACGCGACTTTTTCTCATGCGTTGAGGAGGTAACCTGGCACTGAACCACACCGTTAAAGTCCTCGGTAAGCATCTTGTTCCACGACAACTGCTCCTGGATGAGAATAACCTTCTCCTGGCCGCGCACCACAAAGTAACCGCCGGGATCTAAGGGACATTCATTGAGCTTGGACAGCTCAAACTCCGATTTGCCGGTGAGCGCACAATTGGAACACCGCAGCATGAGAGGCATCCTACCAATCAACAGGTTGTTTCTCTTAATCCGCTGCGTACCCCGCGTATACTCAATATCCACGGTAATAGGCGCGGAGTAAGTGGTGTCCCGCAGGCGGCACTCGTGCGGCGTGGTAGCCTTGGTGATGTTGAAGCCCTCATCGATGTCCGGCTTACCCACACGCACATCCAGGTACTTCAAATAGAAGAGCGGATCAGCGCCACTGGTCACCAGCTCGTTGGCCTTAACGATCTTCTTGATGTCCACGTTTATAAAGTGATTGAAGGAATCAATGTGCTGCTTCACGAGGCCCTTAACCTGTAGGAATGCCGGCAGCAGCTTCCACTTCTCCGATAGCGGCTTGATGGGCGTGGCCCAATCTTTGCTGTCGCCGGGCTCCCAGGTCATGGCCTCCACGTTGGAATCCAACTTCTTGTGCTCCACCATATTAATTAATTATTATTATTTGAAATATTACAAAATAAAGCTCAGTGTGCTCGACAGATTTTTAGTTTATATTGCTTAAATACGTTATAAAAATTAGAGGATATTTGGGTTCAAGGCATTTGGTCACACTTTAATGGCTCAAAACATTTATCGTTGCCAGATCGATAAATTCCAGGCCCAGTGTTGGTAAGTAATGTAACCTCTATTAGGAGCGAAAATCAAAATTTATATCTTTAAATGTATTTCTTTTATTTGTATCTCACAAAAAATCTCATTTAAGTTAACAGACTTTGATTTAATAAAAAATCCAAGCTACAGAACACTCTCTTTTTATTTCCAAATAAAAAATGCAATCGAACATTAAAAAAGCATAACCGTCGCACTGCAAGTCTAGACCTTCTTTACAATCTGCACCACATCCTCGTCATTCAAAACATGCTCGATGCCCACTTTCTGCGGCTGATGCTTCACCGAAGAGCCCCAGACCAGCGCACTGAAAATAATCCGAATTTTTAAATAAATCTCAAAAAGCAAACCCTACTTTAACTCACTATTTAAACTCCTTGGCGATGGAGCGATGCAGCTTGTTGCAAAAGTCTTCGATGCTCGTGTGCTCGTTGTGGAGCACCACGGGAGAATTGTAGTCAGGCAGTTGTCCCTTGGGCTTGGTGTAGATCCGTACAAGTCGCAGGTACTCCCACATCAGCTCCAGCAGATCGTCAAAGTTCCAGTGATGATGCGCCGAGATGGGCACGCAATGGGGGATCTTGTAGATAACGTCCAGCTCCTCGATGGAGATCTGATCGATCTTGTTCAGCAGATAGATGCAGGGTATGTAGATGCGGTTGCCCTCAATGACGTCGATCAGGTCGTCACTTGTGGCGTCGTACCGAAGCGTGATGTCCGCATTGTGTATCTTGTACTCGGACAGAATGGTCTTGACCAGATCCGTGTCCAGCTCGGACTGCGGCACCATGCAGTTGAGGTTTATGCCGCCCTTGTCTTTCCGCTTGTAGTAAATATTTGGCGGCTTCTTGTTCAGCCGGATGCCGAAGCCCTCCAACTCGTGCTCCAGCAGCTTCTTGTGACCCAGCGGCTTAAGGCAATCCAGCACCATGAAGATGAGGTTACAGGTACGAGCCACCGCTATCACCTGTCGACCACGACCCTTGCCATCCTTGGCGCCCTCAATGATTCCAGGCAAATCCAGCAGCTGGATCTTGGCGCCCTTGTACTTGATGCAGCCGGGCACCGTCGTAAGCGTGGTGAACTCGTAGGCCGCCACTTCGGAGTAAACGCCGGCCAGATTAGAAAGTAACGTGGATTTCCCCACGGAGGGAAAACCCACGAAACCCACCCGGGCATCTCCGGTCTTGGCCACCTCGAAGCCAGCTGTGGGGAGTCATTATTTAATAAGTGGAGCAAGTTTAAAAGTTTACAAACTCACCTTCGCCGGTGCCACCGCCGCCGCCTTTGGGGGAAATCAGCTCACGACGCAGTTTGGCCAGCTTCGCCTTCAGCAGACCCAAATGCGCCGATGTCGCCTTGTTCTTCTGGGTGCGGGCCATCTGGAGAGATCCAATAAGTCCCAGGTACGATGAAGACACGGGCGACGAGGTGGTGGATCCGCGGGGGAGAGATGGGATGCGAGACAGGTTAGTTTCCGGCCGGTCAGCAGGTGTTGCGTCTATCACTTACCTCCGACTCGATGGCCGCGATTTTCTCCAAAATTGTGCTCATGGCAGGTTAGTGCGGTTCCCTAACAGATCCCAGCTATCAACAAAATGTAGTTTAAAAAATAAAATAACTCGCGTGGACAAGGCTAGAGGTGGAACTGAAATCGATTCCCAAATCGATAAATCGATATTTTTGACTCATTGTTAGCCAACACTGCCTCGGCACGGCAGGTCACACCTGATGTAGGACAGTTAAAAATCCGTTAGAATTTTCTCCCCATTAAAATGTTTGCCAAAGGTAAAGTTTAGAAATTAGAAACATTTAAATTAATTTATAAATATTTTATGAACTCCCAGGCAAGCCCCGTATTCCGCTCAATAGTCAGGCCAAGTTCAAGGGTCAATTGGCTGACAATGCTTCGCAGTTTAATCTCAGCTTTCCAACGGCCGCCGATCTTGCTCGCAAAAATGGCAGCCAACTTAGGCAAACCAAGTTAACTGTCTGCCAGAAGGACAACAAGCTTAAGTACGAAGGATTTGTCGAGCAAAAACCTCGGCCCAAGCAGGAGTTTGTTTATGTACCGACTCCGATTGTGGAGGAGAAGCCCCCCAAGGAGGAGAAGGCTCCAACAGGGTTGCCAAGTTCGCCAATGTCCAAGCCAGGACGGGACTTAGTAAGCTTAATCGGACGAGTGGACTTTTGTCTTAAAATGCATAAAATGTATCCGGAGTTGAATGCCATTTGGAATGTTTATGGTGGGTCTTAACTTACAAAATATATTTCTTATATTTAAATTTATTTTAATTAAAAATTAAACTAATTTATCTATTAAATTCCTCCAAAAATCCTTTTAAATTCTAATTCCAGGAAAACTGCTCCGCATTATTGAGGGAAAGCGCGGAGAGCGAACCCTGTTGGTCCGTAACGAGGGTTCAGGACCCATTATCCAGGGCATCTATCATGATTTCGATGGCATTTTAAAGTCATGGAACCCAGGCAAGTTTAAGAAATCTATAAAATTAACTTTTAACTTTTATTTGAGGCCATTTCCAGGCTGCTACATCCATCTAGTGGGTCACTTTATCGGCGACAATCGTATGCAAACGTTCAAGATCGCCCAGGTAAGCGACATTGACTGGGATCAGCAATTCATGCGCCTAGAGAATCTAACCACATATATGTTAATGCAAAACAATGTGCATAAGTAATTTATTTTTTTAGAAATTCGTTTCCATATATAGATTTCTCGCGATTCTCAGAGCCAGGCGACAGATAATATTATAAAATTTCCTAGCCTGGCCTGTGAAATCTGCATTGAAATATGTTTCATTTTGTACTCTTTTTTTTAATAGTTGTTGGTGAGAAATCAACTGAATAAGTTAAGGATTTAGTATGTAACTTATATAATTTATAATATTTATATAACTAGGAACTAAGTTAGCTTCAAAACGATGCCCCATTGGTGGTACCATCTCTCCAGGAGCATTGCACAATTACAAAGACTAAATATACGGATACAAATTAATACAAATTCCAAAATAGAGACTGATTAAACTCTAATACTGTTGTAGATTTCTAACTAAGTGGAAGTAAGTGGTGCTCATATCTTACGAATACAAGTCGAAGTACATAAAGAGCGCGACGAAAACCCCGCATGACAGGGCGCACAAGTAGCCCAAGTGCAGCGAGGCAGACTTCTCATCACGGAAACTGCAAATTGAAAGCAAAATTGTTAATAACGAATGCCATAAGGTCAATGTCTTTGGGGTGGGTCCTCACCGCTTCTTGGACCGCGGCGAAAAGGGCGAGGGCGGATTTACGCCGGGCACTGCACTGTCCAAGTACACAATTCCGTAGGCTAATGCGGACACTAGTAGACCACACAGCAGGGGACTCAGCTTGGCGCTGAGCTGGTGCTTGTCGGCCCACGCCAAGGTCTCGTTCCACTGACCCTGCACCTGGTGGCTCCACACCTGGATGGAGTCGGCACTGATATAAGGCACTGTGGAAAAAAAATAGCTTGTTAGTATCTCAGTTTGTGAATGGCGTTATATTGATTTCCCTGTGTTATCAGTCTTATCACGATAAACACGTCAAGAAATATATGGTTTACAGTAGAGTGGGAGGAGTCTCTCAACAAGTGAGGTTCCAATCTAACAAGTTTTCTCTATTTCTAATTGGAAATATTACTTTTTTACTGAGTTTAGAATGAATCTATAGACTAACTTCTGTCATGGTTTTAATATTAATCTCAGCTTTTTAGTTTATTTTTAAGAATAACAATAACAGAGCCACCCTAATTCTACATTATTGCGAAATCCACGACGTCAGAATTGCAAAATTCCGAATTTTCTTTAAGGTTTCTCTAGCGGTATTTCTCCCCACACATTAATACATATGCATGCCTTGCGTTAATCTATTTGTCGCGTGACCCTAGGTGACAAATACCGTTAAGCCCAAGAAAGATCACCGCCGGAGGGGCACATAATTAACTAACTAATCACCTTCTAGCTAGGGAAAATAGCAGTAACTAATCACTCTTTGACTGACTCTGACTTGAGGTAAATATATAAATATACATATATGTATGCAAATGAGAATCTCCAGCCAAAGCGAAATGCGCAACACACAGTTGCCTCTTTATTTAGACGTTATTCCGCTGTTTGGCATTGCAGAGGGGGGTAAGCTGAGGGGGGGAGGAAAAACAAAGCGAACGGAACAAACACACCGCTATGAGATCACACGCTCTTTAACTATTTATAAACGCAAAATATAAACAAACTACCGATGAGTACGCGTCACCGCCGACAATTGCAGCCTTGAGGGTGTGTAGTAGTGTCCACCCCCTCAAATGGGGAAGGGGGCACGGGCAATGTATATAAACAAGCAAAAATATGATATGTAGCCCTCAACTTGGCACACTTACTGGCTAGGATGACGCTTTTGTAGCCGATAATCAGTAGGCCAAAGAGAAGGGCCGCAGTCTTGATTCGTGGGTCGAAGGCTAGTGCCACCACGCCCACACGCCCCTTTGCCGTGGGTTCCGCAACGCCCGCGTACTGCTGAAGTCTTGGATAAGAGGTCTTCGGAGTGGAGGTATAGATCCGTGCGCTCGGTTCTCCGTTTGTTTTACTTCTGGCAGCGGGCGAGGAAATCCCATTGGTTTTGTTTTTCAGCTGCTGCCCGAACGTGACGTCAGGGCACTCGTTGCTTGCTTCCACCTGCATTTTGTTGTTTTGCCGGTGTTTACAGCTATTGAAGCGGCCTTTGTTCAAATTTCTTTGTTGGAAACAAGCCCCCTGGCTGAACCCACTTTAAATTGGTGCACAAAACGTTAGATTTAATTCACAAAAACAAATAATAAACAAGAAAAACACACACACCCCCGACAAAGTGCAATTGGACTAGTGGTGGGCAAACATAGTGACGCTTGCCGATGTGTTGCACTTGCCTATCGATAGTTCGATGCAAATCGGAATCCGAAATTCAAAGTTAATTTCTTCTGTAAAAGAATTCAAAATAATCATATTTTTATGTTTATTTTATAATTGAAAAACAGTAATAATAGTTAATGTACACGCTTTTGTTTTTAAGTTAAATGTGTGTGTGTATTTTTGTTTGTTTCATTTATATTATTGTTATAATTTTATTCCAATCCTTACAACATTTTCGATCTTTGTTTTTCAAATACATTTTTAATGCATTCGCGTCGTCGCGTCTATCTCGTAAAGTATGAATTATGTACCATGATTGTTGGTGTATTTTATATTAACTAAAAGTTAAACGCGATCATAGAAAAGTTAATTTTAATTTCTTAATAAGGCTCTGTTTACGTTTTCATTACTTTACGCTTCGTACTCGCAACTAATGCTCTTCAGTTTCTTTTCGTTTATTCGATATACAATGAGGCCTACAACTAAGGTAGTATAATCCAACCAAAAGGGGTCACAATTTAAAAACATAATTTAAAATTGAAAAGTGATAAATAATTAATTTTATAGAGATATGGTTAACAAATCCGACGACACATTACGCGACTTTTACAGTGTCCTCTCTTGCTCGTTTTCTAAATGGAATATGGTACAAATTGGGTGGCGAATCGGAATAATCTGAGGAGGGTTCCAAGAGTGATCTGGTTCTGATTGGTGCTTGTTGTAGGTAGTGTCGGTTTAACAACTATCGTAACTCCGCCGTATGACTTAAATATTTAGTTAACTTAGGCGCCTAGACTAACAGTAACTAAACTAACAATTATGCGCTCTCTCAAACAGCTCTCCCCGCTCTCTCCCCCTACAGCCTCTACGATTTGGCTGTGGCGGCTCCCGCGCGCGTTCTTTTGGCCGTTGGCTCTGTGGTGTCTGCTGCCCGTATGTTGTCGAAAATTTTATTCTCCTAAAACAAAAACCAAACTTTAAAGAAACCGTTCTAGTATTCAATATAATCTTCACCACTTACCTGCGGATTCTCATCATCCAGAATCGACGCCGGTTCCGCTGGCCTCTTTGTAGCTGTGGCCGCGCGCGACGTGGCCGTGGCACCGCCTTTGCCAGACGGCTTGGCGCCCACCGTATACACGTCCAGCGGTATATAGACCTCGTTGTTCTGGAAGTTGGCGACGGAAGGCTGCTTATAATACATTTCTGGCAGAGCCAACGGCATGGAGAATGTGGTGGTGTTGCCATCGAATGGACTGAATTTGGAGTCGATAATGTACATGGCGAGATCGCAGAGTGCCCACATTTTCTATCAACCAAATTAAGGAAGCGGTTAAAGAGGTAGCTCTGGTCAAGTCTAAAGCTACATACATAATTGTCACGCTTATCCGAGCCCTGGCTAAACTCGCGAACCTTTATCAGCTGCAGCAGCTGCTTGTAGAAGCTGTGGACAAACGATTCGCGCTTAGCCATTAATGGCTCTAAAACGAACCGCAAACACTTCTCCATCTTGCGCAGCTGGACGTAGTCCTCGTGATTCGTAAAGCGGGGATCGTGGACCAGCACGGGAATGGCGAAGGCCAGCATGTAGTCAGGTAGAATGTGCAGGGATTGTGATTCCGTTGAGCTGTCGGGTGCTGTAATAAGGTTTGCATTAAAATTGTCCACAAGAAGCTACAAGTATTTACATGTCATCGCCACAGTCTTGAGATATTCCCGACGTTTGTTCACGTCCGCTTCCACATAGTGCCGCACCAGGTCTTGTAATCTAAGGATAAGAATAAGGAGTTAATGGCTACAGGATCTACTTGAATTTACTCACTTTCTGTCCGTCTCCAGGCCAGCCAGTACATACAAGCCCATAAAGTCCAGGGGCAGGCAATTCCTAGGCAAACTCCTGCCCAAACCCTTGTGCAGTTTCCTGGCAAAGATTTCCCGCACCTCCGGCACAGGATCAGCCTGGAGAAAAATACAATAAAATGCTCAACTATTTCTGTTGTGGAAATACCGCTTACCATCAGCTGGGAGAGCTGCAAAAACTGTTCGGCACTATACTGATCGCCCACGCCCTTCTGCTCACAGACCTTGAGCATAGCACAGGCCGCTCCCAGACGCAGCCAGGATTTCTCGGCCCCGCACAGGCGGTTCTGGCCGAGGAGATCGCCTCGCTGGTTAACGAACGCGGCCAGCATGCGGAATGTTTTCTGGGCGGCATGCTCATCGGTACGCAGGCCCAAAAGCCAGCGGGCCATGGTCTTGAGGGCATCCAGCTTGCACAGCGTATCCGGGGGCAGTTCTTCTTGGGCACACCAATCGCTTTCCTCGGGCAACTCGTAATCCCGCTGCATTGGCACCTCCTGGATGAGCAGCTCCTTGACAATGCGGCGGGCAATCATGTTTTTGATGGGCGTTAGGAAGGCCTGCGGCATATTGTAGGCAATGTGGCCCAAGGCCACGATCTTTGTGCGTTGATACTCGCAGTTGGGCGTCAGCTTCAGACGCAGCGTCTCGATTATCTCATTGAAAATGGGATGCACTGTCTGAGTTGTGGTAGACGCACTACCAGAGCCCCCGGTCGCTCCATCTGTGGCTGCCGATGATTGACTGTTTACGAAAATACAACGCACCGCATGCTTGGCCTGCTTGGGAGTTCCTATCAGTGCAAAGTCCCGACACACAGGGGCCAACTCATTCAGAATGACCGGTGTGGCATCGTCTATCAGGGGCTGATAACGTCCCAAATGGGTGAGCGTCTTCAGCACCAGGGGAGCCACATAGTCGTTCTCGTAGCTCAGCAGGGAAATCAAGTGACGCAGCGAGGTGTCGGTGAAGAAGTGTGCCGAGAACACATAGGAAAGCATCTGGAAGTGGGAAAACAACTTGGTAATGTTCTTGGTTTCTCTTCATATTTATGAGGGAAACTCACACTTAGCAGCTTGAGACCGCGCTCGCCCGCCTCCTGGCGCGATATGCCAATCTCATCGCACATGGGACCACCCTCAATGCACTGCTCGATGAGGCTGCACGGTGAGATAAGAGGATTTAGCCTGGGATCAGGCAACGCTTGCTTTGCGGCTTACCTAATCAGCACGCCAATGGATTCCTTGTCCACCATCACGGACGCCACACGCTCAATCAGCATCTTGACCGTGTTGTAGTACAGATTGGAATGAACATGGGCGCCCAGCTTTTTCAGGAGAACGCCCATGGTATCGGCGCATTCCCGGCAGCTGACGTCGCGCTTGAGCACAATGTTAATGCAGCGCAGCAGCTGGGCATCCTTGCGCAGGTGGTTGCTAAACTGGGTGAGGTACTCGGCCGCTTTCAGGGGATCGGGCAGCAATCTGTAAAGACAGTGCATTAGTTTCCATACTCCAGAAACACGATTCCATTTCAAACGCACTTGGCAATGGTGGCCTGCTTGGCGCTCAGCTGGTTGAGCACTCGCGGCGTAAACTCCTTGGAGTGATGCAGCTTTATCCAGTCGCTGACCGTGTTCCGGGTCTTCATCTGGTTCTTTTGCAGCTCCACGAAGGCTTTGGTGGCATTCGCATCCAGGTCGCCGAGCAGGTGGTACAGCTTCTTCATGCGCTCCTCGGGAGCCAGTTTGTAGGGCACCAGGCAGGTGATAAGCAGGCGCTCCACAAGCAGACGATCCTCCAGGCCCACCTTGTAATAGCCATGCAGAATCTTGTTCTTGATCCAGTCCACCCGCTGCTTGAGCTCGGCACTCAGATCGTTGGGCTCGCAGATAGCCCGCTTGTAAATGTAGGCCAGCCCGTTCATGGCGTCCCTCCGTATCTTGTACTTTTTGTCCAGTGTCCTTTCGCGCACAATCTCCAGCAGATCGGGCGCCTCCAGAACCAGATTAAAGTCCCTTTTGGCAGTTTCGACAATGGCCATTACCACTTCGTGGCGAACCATTTCGTCCAGGTCGTGATTCCTTAGCCGCAGCTTCTCGGTGATATCGGTTTGCAGGTGCGGATGATTGAGGAGGAAGTGCATAGACGACTGGACGCACTTGACGCGCACGGGCTCGGTGATGTCGCAGAAGCGCCCGAAGAAGATTTTCAACAGGTTTTGATATTTCTTTGACAACTGTGAGTCCTTCTCGGAGAACATGCGAGCCAAGAGTGTGGTGGCCTCTGTGGAAATATATATCTTACTTAATAATGGAAAAAAGGTATGATGATTGATTTCTTACTCAGCCTTTCACCATCGTCCGTGGACAGCAGCTTGTTTTCCAGCTGTGGCAGCACTGAGATGAGCAGGTCTCCATTGATGCGATTAAGCTCATAGATGACATCGTAGATTTTGTTTGTTATGGACAGTCTGGTGTTGGGCTTATCAATAACCAAAGCGCGATTGAAGAACTAAGAGAGATAAAAGCGTTATCTTTAGACTTAAGCCCAAGCTTACTGAAGGTAATGTCTTACCATTTTAATGGTGGACTCCAGAGCGTCGCCTGTTTTGGTCAGGAGCTGCTCCGTCAGCTGGCAGGCATACTTGTTGTTTGATTTGTGCGGCTCCACAATGTTGATAAGTATTAGGTCTAACAGTTCCACTGAGAGATTATCCGCTTCCGTAATCAAAGGACTCAGGACGTCTAGGAAAAAATTGGTGACCTTGGCACTGTGCTGATCGCTGCAAAAAATATATTATATATACTTTATTTTGTGGATTCATCAGTTAAAACGGTGCTCGCAGCTTACTTCACAATTTTAAATATGGTGCTGAATAGCTCCTGAAAAATCTCCTGGCAGTCCTCCAGCTCGAAACACATGTTAAACGATTTCACAAACGCCAGATTCTCTAGCAGATAAAAGTAACGCTTGAAGGACGGATCGCGCGGGTCCTTCAGCCCGTGCAGTTGCTTGATGAAAAACTTAAAAATGGTTTTGATTTGATCTTGCTCCTTGTAGGGCGCCTCGGGGGCGTACACACGCAGCACATCTGCCACGCAGCAGGCAATTAGCAGCTGGACATCGCGGGACTGGTGCTGCATGAAGAAGTCATCGAGCAGGTGAAGCGCCAGCGGTATGTACTGCTGGTAGAGATTGTCGTCCTGGTCCATGGTCTGCAGCACATTGGCAAGGGTCTGGGAAGGGTTTTTTTGGGATAACTCTAGGGAAAATAGATAAGTGCAAGAACTCACCTTGAGTCGCCGTATCAGCTCATCGGTGCCAAGATCCTCGACCAGCGGCCGACATCCATTGGGGTACACAATGTCCGCCATCCTCGCAGAACGCGAAGGAAGCTACCGCTACCTGCAAGCCAGAGGATTCAGTGGACGCGTAATAACAACAATTTTGGCGACCCCCAAACAGTGAAAAATCGGAGGAGGGTGGCATTGTCAAGCCATAAACACACACAGCCACTCAGTCAGCCCCCCACTCACACACACACACACACACATCGCAGCGCAGCAAAGCACTCACACGGACATTGGCGAATTCGGTCGGTGCAGCGCTTTTTCCCAACGCTTCCCAGCCAACAAAACGGCCAGCCAGCACACGGATTACCACGCTCGACTCTGCCGGAGCACTATCCCAGCATTTTATGCTAATAGGAGACGCTGTTTGGCTTTGCTTTCTTACTTTTCACAATGACCAGGCAGCGGCAAAATTTTTTGGCAATTTTGCGAGCCGCTGCTAACACACTCCGCTTACGCTCGACAACGGATAATCACTGCACTCTGGTTAAGATCGCGAGGGTACGTCGCTATGTACACATGTTCAGCCGCTGGGATTGTTTGGTTTTGCGGCGCGTATGTTGTTAATAAAAAGAAAAACTCTTGAGCATTTATGCGGAGTGGCACGCCATTAATCCACGCACGGAGCGTTGCCAGATGGCGGGAGTAAATGTGGCAATGCCTCGGTTGTCATCGATAACTAGGGGACGATTATCGGAACAGCTGTTTGCCAGTGACGTGTTGTTGGTGTCAAAGGTGGGCACAAGACGCGTGACGACCCACGGTAGAGGTGGCTGTTTGAATAAAAGTTTGTGTTCGTGTAGGGACAAATTATCCTGTATTTAAAAAGGCCATTAACTATTTTTAAATATTAATTAAAATATTAATTAAAATATAGTTTCAAAATAAAATAAAATAATAAAAATGGTTGCTTGGAAGCAAGTACAACCGGTTTTCCTTGCACCTGCGTGCTGCAACTTTGGACACGCACCCATCCCTAGATTTGTTTGTTGTGCTTGTTATCTTTGTTTATGTGTGCACGCCGTAATTGCACAATTATTTGTGCTTGCAGCCGGCAAACGGCGTAACGGTATCCTCCGCGTTTGAATGGCCGATGGCGCGAATGGCCAAGACACCTGTAAAAGGTAAAAGAGAGCCCAAACAAGCTGTTATTGCCGCTTCTTATGTTCGAGTCTTCTAATCCAATTTAGCCCGTGCCCTGAAACTTGTGTGGCGGCGGTGCTCGCCAGTTGACCGCCGCCCGTCGCAGCGGCTCCACATTGCAGATTCCCGAAATTATGAGCAGCATTACGTAAATATTGCACGGTCAGCAAACGTTTAAATATAGACGCCGTAGACGCAATGTAACGCACTTGCAGTTGCCAGAGGACAACCGAGAGTATTATTGAAGCTTTCCAAATCGATGTAGGATAGCCGAGATTATGGCTTCCTTGCGCGTAGTTAATAGGTAAGGCCTAAAGGTTTCTATCTAGGAGGATACTACCTAATCCTGTCTGTAATCCAAGAAACAGATTAGTGTGTCGCGGCTTTGTGGCTTTGACGCTGCTGCTGGTCTTCTTCAACGAGTTCATCGTGTATTACCTGGCCCAGTCCAGTTGGCAGCGAATCGATTGCAAACTGGGTAAGCGCTCTTTAACCCAGTTTACTTTTTGAACCCTTGTTATTCGGATATATATAAACTATTTAGACAACTGCACGCGCCTGCTGCTCATTGCGGATCCGCAGATCCTGGGCAACTCCTACGATCGCTCTTCGCACAGTCCGCTGGCCAGGTACGACTCGGACAGATACCTGGCAAAGACCTTCGAGCGCGCTCTCCATTTTACGCAGCCGCACATCATCGTATTCCTGGGTGATCTCCTAGATGAGGGCAACATAGCCACCGCCCAGGAGTACAAGCAGTATGTGCAGCGCTTCAAGCGCATCTACCAGAACAAGAACTTTAGAAAGGTAAGCTGAGCCAGGTCCTAGCCTATTAACCACCTAACAGTTCCGCATGATCTCGGCCTATTTCCAGCGGGTCCATGTGCCGGGCGATAATGATATTGGCGGCGAGAACGGCGACTACATATCCAACTCGAACCAGAGGCGCTTCGAGAACGAATTCATGAGTGAGGACCTCTTCGACTATGACAATCGCTTGCGCTTTTTTAAAATTAACCGCATGCTGCTGGACTTTAACAATCCGGATAGAGATCACAATCAGGATCGCCTGAGGATTGGTGTCTCGCATGCCCCGCTGCTCATCGGTGGCGGGCCCTTGCTGAGGGCCATCATCAGCGACTTGGATCCACATATCATTTTCTCAGGCCACTGGCACGAATCGAGAATCTTTATTTATCCCTCCACCAAGGTGATCAATTTCTACGAGAACTCTGTGCGCCACTTTGATCTGAAGGCTCTGAAGGAGGAGGAGCACAGCTATCTGGAGATCATGGTGCCCACCTGCTCGTATCGCATGGGAAAGTCCAAGATTGGCATGGGTTATGCTGTGTTGGGTGAGTTTGAAGTGGGTTTATAATATTTCCTAAATAGATTTTGAGTATTTTCTTTTTGTAGAAAACTACAACCTGAGCTACACGGTTTTGTGGCAGCCGAATCGGTTTATCCTGCTCTTCACCTATGTCTTTTGGGGCCTCTTTGTGGTCTGCGGCGCCGTAGTCTTCAAGATGATGACCCGCTGTCCCTTTCGCGTGGCCAAACGTCAGACGCTGTACAATCGCGTCTCGACCATACCTCAATTTTAGACTGGAAAGAGTCTACTCCTCACGACAATAAGCCCAAGATTCTCAAGATTTGCTCGAATAAATTTATCACAAACCACAGGAGATTGATTGAATTGTATTTATAGCCAAGTAGCATATATTCATATGTATTAAATTAGTTAATTTTTTTAGTAGCCTTTAAAAATGTACTGTAAAAAGTAACTAGTCCAAATTGCTGATTTTATGTGCTTAAATTTGATAAAAAATGTAACCCATGTCCTCCAATCAAACGCTGTTTATATTTCGGCAACTTGAATATGTATTCTTTAAATCTGTATTACTTTTTTAAGTCCAAGATATATGTATTTAAATAAAAAACACATTTCAATTAAACATAAATCTTATTGAATATTTAATTTTTTTTAAATATGGTTCAAAAATTATAATTTCACCTAATTTTTCGTCAAAGAGTTCAGTTTATGAACGATATATCTCACAAAGGTAAGAAAAACGTATGAAATACCCAAAAGGTAGTATTTTTCGTACCTAAATTAGTAGTAGTAGTAGCACTCTGTAAAAAGTAGTAGGTAGTATCTCTCAGAGTTGCTTGTACCCGGCTCTCGAGGGCGCATGTGCGAACCGTGCAACGACTGGCTGACGCTGGCCAGCGTTAAATTAGCCCGATGCGGCGTCAGTAGAGTTCCGAAGCCGAACGCGGAAGGTTGTGCCTCCTCAGACAGCAGCAGCTACTTGGTCCGTCGCCGTTAAATCGCTCGAAAAGATCCCCGGGCTCTGCGTCTGCGGCAGGATAATAAAGCGTGACGCGTGTGCGTAACATAAAAATAACCATAAAGCAAATGCTCTCCACTCTCCGTGCGGAGTGAAATGA
This sequence comes from Drosophila ogumai, assembly GCA_018904815.1. Taxonomy (NCBI): domain Eukaryota; kingdom Metazoa; phylum Arthropoda; class Insecta; order Diptera; family Drosophilidae; genus Drosophila; species Drosophila ogumai. The sequence goes on along the minus strand of JAEIIJ010019206.1, from coordinate 26,019 downwards.
AGTGAGGTGAAGTGAAGCGAGAAAAAAGGAAAAATACTATATCCGACGAAGGCAAGACGGAATTCCTTTAAAAATCGGCAAATAAACAAGAGCCAAAGAAGAGCACACACACCGGTTTTTGTGCAAAAAAAAATAAGAAAAGAAAAAAGCGAAGAACAGCAAAGGAAACGTAGGAAGAAAGAAGTGAAATCAAAAGAATTCTTCAGCCCGAAATGGAGCTGAACGGAAGACGATTGTTGAGCTGCGGCCTGGGATTCTTCTGCCTGATCTTTTGCTGTTACGGTGAGCTAAATCCCTTGACTGACTCATCTCGCAGTATTTCGTAATCCCTCCTTTTTCACCTCTTCTTCAGCTGTCCCCTTGTCTTTCGAGGATGTGAGCATCACAAAGGGCCCCCAATCTGCGATTACCATCAAGGAACAGAGTGCTCTGCAACTGCCCTGCGAGTACCAACTCTCAGAGGATTATCTTCAGAAGAATAGCGTGATCCTGCGTTGGCGGAAGGATAGCAAGACCCTTCGTCAAGTGGAGCTGGGCCGGATGAGCAGCACCACCAGCGAGCCACAGCTGGAGACTATGCTGCGCGAGGATTCGCGAGTGTCTCTGGGCAAGGACAGCGGTTCCCTTCAGTTTAACAGTGTCCTGGCCAGCGATGCCGGCCTGTATCAATGTCAGTTGGTCATCGAGGGCTCGGTGGCTGCCAGTTCTGTTAGTGGCGTCCTGACTGTGATTGAGCAGCTTAAGTTTATGCCACAGCCCACGTCCAAGAATCTGGAGCTGGGAACACTGAGCAAAGTTCATTGCAAGGCGCAGGGAACACCGCCACCGCAGGTCAAGTGGACCAGGGTAAGTTGATATTTTGTTTAGATTTAGAAGGGATTTACTTTGGCCTAAATATTAACTAAGATTTATAAAATATTCTTTACTTATTCCTCAATTATTTTCGTATCTCCTTTCCAGGAAACCCAACTACCTCTACCTGCCAACGTGACCGATCAGAATGGAACTCTGATCTTCAACCAGGTCACCAATGAGCAGCGTGGCCAGTACACCTGCATAGCCTCGAACAGCCAGGGACAAATCAGTGCCACTGTTTCCATCAATGTGGTGGTGGCGCCCAAGTTCAGTGTACCACCAGAGGGACCCATCGAAGTGCAGGAAACGGGTACGGCCGTAATCCACTGCCAGGCCATTGGAGAACCCAAACCCACGATTCGTTGGGACAAGGATCTCACTTATTTGAACGAGAACAACACGGATGAAGAACGCTTCACGTTAATGGAGAATGGAACACTGGAGATAAGAAACGTTAGACCCGAGGACGAGGGACGCTATGGCTGCACCATTGGCAGCAGCGCAGGATTAAAAAGAGAAGATGTCCTTCTGGTGGTCAGGTCTAGTAAATCAGCCTCCAATTCCATAGTGACCAGGATTATAATCGTGATTATATGCCTGGCGTTCCTCTACTTCGTGCTGGTTTTGGGTTTGAAGGTGTGGTACCGGTATCGTCGTCACCTGGGCAAGGTTCAGTTGGAGGAGGGTCATGTGCAGTCTCCAACCGATGGCCAAGAGCACGACCATCCGGAAAACGAACCCTGCCTGACGGAGGCCAACTCCAGCAAGAATTTGAAGAGCAAACTGCGCGAGAGCACAATCCTGGAACAAGAGTCACAGGTGGCCGATGACATTGTCTGAGGTGAAGAAGGAGTAGGATGAGATGGAGCCTTAGCTCCTGAGAGAAACTTTCCATGATCTCGGTTCTCCCAGACCCTCTCCCACTCCCTCTCCCCTCGAGTGTTACTCCGTTTTGTTGTTGTGGAGAATCAAAAAGGAACTTGTGACATCCCCCCGGAAGTCTTTTTGTATTTATATTTATCTAGTTCATACGTATTTATGCATGTGTGTGTCTCTCAGTGTATATATATATATAAATAATCCCATGTACAGTTATTTTTTAGTAGAATAAATATTTTATGGCTCTCATAGAGCCCAATTTTATAGCGCAATCGTTTCAATCTCCTTTTTTTGTTTTTGTTTTGCGGGTGCACTGTGGCAATGGGGCGGAGTAGTGGGAGTAGAATCGTAAAATCCATCGATGCCACCACCATTGAACATAAATTCGGTGCCCACTTGGCAGGGCCGTAAAGCCCATGGAGCCCGGATGAACGTTCAACAGCTTTTTATGCGCTTTTTATGACGAAAGCAGAGCACGAGCGCTCCTCAAATAACGACAGCGGAGGAGCCAGCTCTGGAGAGTTTTCCTAGGAAAAGAACTCAACCCCTGGGATAGAAAGTCGTTAAATAGTAGCTCGACATTCTGGTGTCTCATCTAACGCAGGGATGATAATTCTGTTAAATGAATACAAGGGAATTTTTAAGATTCCCTTAACAAGGTTGGTATCTAAAGGAGATCGTTTGTGGAATAGAGGGATGTTGCCTTATGGCTTGGCTTAGAGTGAAAGTGATAGTTTAAGGGAAGTGACAGTTTGGAAAAGGATATTAAAAGGTTCTATAAATATATTTATAGGAAGATTAAAGACTATGTTGGGTTTGTTATTTTAAAACTAGGAATAAGAAAGGTTCTCCTTAATAATTTAAATATTATTAAGAAATCGTTGACTAAATAAAAAGAATAAACTTATAAATAAATTTCAATGATGCAGTTTCTTAGCCAAAACAATATGTTTATTAAAGAATTAACCCAATAAGGAACTACCATCCATTAAAATATCAATATTTCTTTTACTCATGATCACATCAAAGCTGTTTGCTGTCATGTACTATTCCCCCCCACCCAGGGGAATCACCCTTTTATGTCATCATAAGTCATCTGCGCTGTGCTCTGGCCATCATCAAGTGAACTCCCCGCAATTGCCGACGACAATTCCCTACCAATTGCCAGCGTCTGCACTTAATCGCTTCATTTCCATTCCCATTTCCATTTCCATTTCCATATTCATGCCGCTGCTCTCTCTCTCTCGCAATTGGCTCTTGGTTATTTCTGCTGCCTATGCGTTTTATGCATATTTTATGGTTTTTTATAGCGCTCGAATAAACAGCGCACATCAAAGGCAGTATCCAGAGGCAACTACACATGCGCAGGTTACTCCATGCCGCAGCACCGGAGATAAAAAAGTAAGCGGCAAGTGCAATTAAACGACCACCCCAGCCTGCATTTCCACCATGGAATGGTATGGTATCCTATGGCCCCACCTCCTACACACACTATATATATATGTGGATACCCCTTTGATCTGCGGCGGCGACGACGACATCGACATGCATTAAAAACTTGTTGTTTGGGGCCCAGGGGCTTCCTTCTCTTCGATTTTCCCCCACTTTTTTTTCGCCTTATTTGTTTACAACAAGTACGCGCGCCCGGTGCCTCCCAAAAAAATAATAATACACCTTCAAACGCGCTGTTTAAATGTTTATTTTGTTTAGTCTACGCAAAGGCCGCGTTACTAAAATTTATTTTAATGCCTTCTAAATGTTTGATGTTTGCCAGCGGAGAGAGAGGATTCGGCTTTAGATTTTCGATTTGGTTTGTGATTCTCGCACGGAATTCGTTGCAACTCTGGGATATGCTCCATAAAACTATACGATTGCGAGGCGTTGAGTTACGGTAAGCAGTTCGAAAATAATAACTTGGAAATACAAATAGTATATGGATCGTTTTGTAATGGATAAAGCGGGGGAGATCCCTTGGAAGATGAAAGGAAATTTGGTTTGAAAAGTTTGAAAAATCCGCAAGATACATTATTTTCAAGAAAGTTTTTCCTTTTAGAAATTATTTCTTAATATTTCAAGGGGTTTTTGGTTAGTTGTTTAATTAAATTAAGGGGTTCGTATTTAAAAAAAAAAAAAAAAAAAAAAGCAGTAAAATAAGAACATTCCCTTCAATATTTGGAATACTTCCCTGTTTTAGATTATTTTACTTTACTAGAGAGTCTTTCTTAGGCAGTTTTTGTTTTTAATACTAAAAGTGGTTTCTGGTAAGGTTTTTAATTAACTTAAGGCCCCTTTATCTTTAAAAACAATTATAAAAGAGGTCTGTTTTCTAGGAATACTTAAAAAAATTCCCGATTTTAAATAGGTATTGAGAAATAGTTCCCCAAATAAGATGTTTTCCAAGGGAAGTTTTCGTTGAGAATATTTGGCTTAGTATTTTAAAAGGTTTTTAAAAAGCCTTTTAATTTACCTAAAGAACTGATATATTAAAAAATAATTTAAAAAAAATTACTCCTTTAAAATATTTTAAAATATTTCATGTTATAAAATATCTTTTTATAGGATAAAGATCCTATATCTCTTCCCCAGGCTAATTAAGATGTGCACTCCCAAGCGTGCAAATACAGATATCCTTTGACTTATTTATTCAATTAACATAATACCCTTTCACAACCCCTCTTTAGAGTAGAAAACTTTTGTGCAGAATTATTAACACACCATTTGCAGCTTTGGTTGTTTCGATCGCTAGACGACACCCCAAAAAAAAAATCATGCCTAAAACGAAACAACAGAAATAATAAAACATAAGCCCAACATTCAGGCAGGCATGGCATAAATCTCCAACTTTATGACATCAATAACTGTCGTTCGTCCAAAGTCGGAAAGTGGGAATGGAAAATGGAAAAGCGCACTGCCAAGGGCCCAACTTTGGATGGTCGTTCGTCTATGGACTCTCTCTCCTTGGTCCCTTTTCCCTGCTGGGCATGGCCAACATTTGATAACCGCACACCACACTCACACGCATTGCCACGCAGATATAATCACAAAGGGCTGTTAATCAGGGGCGGGGCAAAAGGGGAACGGGGGAAATTTGGGAGGGCACCACCGCTACCACCACCCCACTGGCACATCCACATCCACCCGGATATATAGTTTATACAAATGGCAACGGCATTTTACGACTGTTGGGTGTCAGTCAGCGCCGGCAAAAGGATCTGCTGCAATTGTTTTTGTGGCTCTTGGGTTGCCTATCCATTGTGCGGGGTTGAAAGGCCTCGTAAAAAAACAAGCGGAAAACTATAAAATGGAAAACATACACACGAAAGCAGAAGGGGCACACGCTCATAATCGGCACAGTAGTCGCAGTCTGTCTTAGATGCACCGAAAGAAATGATCTCAAGTTAAGAATAAGGTTCTTCCTGCAAGGGAAAATAATAAAGAAACAAATATAATATTTTTTTAAATTAAATTTAATACAATTTCTAGAATAGGTAACATAACCTGAAGATGGGGAAATAAATTTGATGATTACCTTTGAAGCAGCTTGAAAAAATTAATATTTTTGACATTTTAAATAGGCAAAATCAATATTTTCCTATAATTTAAATGAATATTTTGCTTCATCTTCTGTAAGTAATATTTTTGTATATTTTAAAGAAATGTTTTCCATGTCAAAATTGTATTAATACTTTCTATATTTGGCTTAAAGTTTTTTCACAGTGTCTATAATTAGAAGCCTCTTGCATTTTCTCCAAGCGCGTTTCTGCTCGTAAAACAGCAAGCCACCAATGGATTTTCCTGCAGCCACTACTCCCCCTTTCTTCCGCTCGACCAAACCATTTTAGCCGATTCTTTGGTTTGGTCATTAAGACGCATTATTGTTTGGATTTAAAATCAAGAGAAGGGGAAGAAATAATGCAGGATGATGAGGAGGCAGCTGGCGGTTTGCATGTATTTGGGTTCTATGATTACCGAAGGATGATATCTTCATTTGGGAGTGGTAAATCTTTCTACATTATTTGATTAATTAAAGCTAAGAAGATATTAAGATTCAGACTTTATGACAAGTGTCATGAGTCTTTTAAAATATAAATAATATAGGGATAATATGCACTGCTTTCTTATAATCGTAAAATTCGTTCGTATATTCAGAAATTCGCCTAAAAGCAACACACCTTCTTAAGTGAATACTGTATTTAACCTCTTTCTTTAGACTTTTAATTCTATGTACCTAAAGAATTCTCCCAGTAAATACCTAGAATTTAATTTTTAAAATTTAAGAAACCAATAAATAACATTTCAATCTACTAAATTTCCTCTTTAAATTAATTTTTCAAACTTTACGCGCCCAGTAAACATGGCTCGGCAGCTCGGCAACACTGCTTAAAACGCAGGCAATACTGATGAATACTCTCACAGGGGGTAGGAAGTCTCGTCCAGAGAGAGTTCGTAGCACCAACCGAACTTCGTATTCTTAATATAGAGAGCCAGCGGAAAGCCGGTTCCCACCAACAACTTCGAACAGCCGGCAGTCAGTAATAAACAGACTTCGAACGCGTGCAGTTCGGTTTGATTCGATTAGATACTCCGCTCCGCTCCGATCCGATCTGTGTTTGTTTCGCTGCGTGACGTGACTCCTGGGCCCCCCGACCAGGTACTACTTACTTATCCCAAAGAATCACCCACCAAAAGCCGGTTACAGCCGGGATGCAGAGCGGCGGCCAAGGATGCAGCTGATGCGGCGAGCCGTTTCGAGGCTGGCTTTTGTATCTTTGGGATACAAATTAAGTTGATTTGTTGCGCTCGCGTTCTCCTTTGGGTAATTGAACCCTGCTCCGCTTCGGTATCTGTGCGTCTTCGAGCATTGCATTGCATTTTGTGTATCTAGATACCTTTGTCGGTATCCGTCAGATATCGTACTCCGCCTCCGCCGTGCACCGCGCCGCGCTTGTCAATCTGTTCGCTGATAAAGAGGAAACCCGGTACAACCACGAAACACAAGCGGACACCCGACAGATACTATTCCTCTAGAGATACAAATACAACAACAACAATCACAAACAGCCGTGGAGTTTGTTCGGTGATAAATGCATTTCATGCGTTCCCAACTATGTAAATAGCAATTTAATTTGAGTGTCCACAGTAAATATCAAAAAACCGCCCCGGACTCCGGTAACCACCGTACATACACCATCCCCAATCCCAGTATCTCCAGTGTTCGGAGCCCCTGAAAAAGGGCAGTCGTGGTCGTCATCATCATCGCCGTCGTCGTCGTCGTCGTCTGGCATCCAAATATTGAATATTTACAAATGCGTTGAGTGCATTTTCGAGTGGCCGGCACTTTCAGCGACGACTCTCTGGTGGTTGTGCCTTGCCAGCCGTGTGTGTGCGTGTGTGTTGGAGAGTGTATTCATCGGATTGTCAGTCATAAAGCCCGTAAAACTCCAATCCGTCGACTATATAACCAATTCGCGTGTGTGTTTTCGAGTGTGGCTTCGATTTTATCACTTGCTAATTGAGAACAGAAGTGGATATCCATCGAGTGCCAGGATAAAACTTCAAATTATAGATATGGCAGCAAAGCACATCCTGGCGCTGGCTTTGATGATGGGTAAGTGGAATTAGAAGGGTTCTCTTTTGATATATATATTTTTTTTTTACCATTTTGGGGTGTCTAAATTGAGAGGGTATATTTTTTTTTCAATTGCAAATAAGTGAATCTTATTTCATTTGGCCGGGTTTCCCGTTCGCTTTCATTTGTTTTCATTTTGATGTTGGCATTTAGAAATTGTTTTTGCAACTAGATCGCTCATAGAACAACTTCAAAGGAAGCTAAACATTTGTGCTTGGCTAATTCCATGCCAGCCTGCAATGAGACCACCCATTATGTGGACTCTAATAACCCCGAGGCGAGCTAGCTGTAGTTGTGCCTCAGACTCAATGAGGGCTATTTTGGTTGAGCCTTTGTCTCTCCTTCTGTGGCAATTGAATTTTCAAAGGCAAGCGGCGTGCAAAATGACTCAATTAAGAGTCAGCCAGGAGTCAGCGAGCTGGCAGAACTAATTTCGAATAGAAGAAGCCAGAAGTCAGCGGGAGAGGAAGCCGCTTTGGAAAATTATGAGACCTCGACTCCTCCGGTGGTAAGGACATGCGCGGCTCAAGTTCAAAATGAAGTCGTTGGGCAAAGGACCTAAGCAATGTTTAAAGAAAAGAAGGGCAAATAATGTCAGAAACACAGACAGAGAAAAAAATTTTATTGCATAAAAAAATATATAATTTTTGGAGAGAAAAAATATACAATTTTACTTAAAATTTTTAAGGCTATAATTTATTTGAAGGCAAAAATCAATTATTTATTCACACATTTCATTTAATAATCTTCAATTTAGTTATTTCTCTCAGTGTCTCCACTCACACGCACTTGAAATAAAATAGGACTTGGCAGTTTAAGGATCAGGATAACCACTTGAAGTAAGACAGGCGACGCCGAAAATTTCAGCTAATCAAATATAGTTTACGGCAAGGATTACAAGAGGGATCTGCTGCTGTCCTGGGACGTGGACTGGGCATAGGGATCAGGATCTGGTCTCTTATGCAAGCTGAGGTCCTTGGCAACGCATGTGTGTGTGAGCGATGAAAACTGCTGACTGTTAAGTAGCACAAAGGCAAACAGCCGCAAACAAAAGCCAGCCGGCAGACACAGAAAATGAGGGGGAATCGCATATTTCAGAATCTGTGCAACGCTACAGAGGTCCATTATTTGTACGGCAAATAATGCGGCTGCCTGTGTGTGTTGTGTGTGTGTGCGAGAGCGAGTCCTTTTGTGTGGCAGTCATAATTTGTTATTCAAGCATGCAAAATGCTGCATGCAACATGCCAGGCCAAAAGCAGAGAGCAAAAGCATCCATCCCACATCCCACATTAAGGGCAGCTGCTGCTGCTGTGTGGCAAAACTACAAAACTCCCCCTTAACAGCCTCGTCCTGTCTGCGTCCTTCGGCAACCTTAAAGACCTCAAGTCGAAAAGTTCACTCGAGAGCTCTCTTGCAAATTGTACGAGCAGGCTAGGTATTTGGCTAGAAGGCATACGAAAATACAGGCGAAAGTCTCTAACTTGGACAGGCATTTGTAAAAAGGATAAAGGAGTACAGGAGTTAAGGGAGACATTAAAGAAATGTTTAAGGGCTTACCTCCATTTAAATATGCCCAAGAAATGGAGTAATAATCCTCCATTCAAGAAAGTTTTTCAGTTTCTTAAAGATTTTCTATCTCTTCCTGAAATAAACCTCTCGCAAACCATGAATAATGAATGAATAAACCCTCCTACGAATGATTAGCCTTGTTGTAACCTTTAAATTAAATTCCAACTCCATCAAAGCAGACTCAGAGTCCATGTCCGTCTTTCAACCCCGAGAGAGAAAACCCTAGATCAAACATTTGACGGGTAATTGTCAGACACATTTCCACTTTTCATTCACAACCTGTCTGGCTGTTGACTTGCAGTTTTCCGGCCAGGTTTTCCCAGACAAATGCCGCACATTCCAAAGTGACAGTTCAGTTTACTTGGTTTGGAGCTTGGAGTTGCTCCTCCTCCTCCAGAGGAAATCAAATCAAAACGCCACCCATGGGGCAAGTTCAAGTGGCTGCCACAGTGGGTTGCCTGATTATTACAACAATATTTCGCATTCATTGTGCTTAATCGACAAATGTTGCCGCACAATTTGTGGCACTCGGCACTTGGATCTGTCCATATCTGAATCTCGAGATGCTGATGAGCGGTAGAAGGAGGAGGAGGAGGAGGCCCTGCCGCAGCAGTTGGTCCACTACGACCGGGTATTACTTGCTGCTGACTTGCTGATTTCGGTTATTCGAGCCAAACAAACGAACTAATTATCACACACACGCAGGCAGAAAAGGAATAATGCACTGAGAAAAATTAGATTTATTTTTAAGTAAAATTAATAGTTGATGTAGGTTTTCCTTTAATTATTATAATTTGTTTTTAAAGAGTTTTTTTCTTGATTTTTATATTGAAAATTATAATTGTTAAGGTCTTAGTATTATTTAGTAAAATAATAATAATCTCTTTTTGTTTTTAATAGAAAAAAATAGTGCTCACAACTGCTTAAACTATTTGAGAATTTTAGACTTCGCACAAGGGAAATACCTTAAAAAGGCAGTTTTTTCAGAAGAGCTTTAAACTAATTTTCTTTTTTTATTCAGAAGATGATCTAAACTTTTCATAATAATAACTTCTAAAGTAAATAATTTAAGAAAATTCTTTAATTTTTTTTCTTTGTGAAGAAAAACATTGGAACTCTTCATTTTTCTTTAGTATTTAGTCTACCCATTTTTCCCCTCAGTGTATTTTTACAGACAGATCAAGATGGGCAGTTGCGACTGCTGGGACTGCCCGCTGCTCCGCGACTCTGTCGCTGATGTTTGCAGCATCAACACTTTTTCTGTTTGCTGCTCCGGCCTCGGCTCCACCTCCCGGCACCAGCTCCGGCTCCAGCCTGGTTTCGAGCCTCCTCTCACGCATTTCGTGCCCACATCAGCGCAATCAGCGCGACGGCAGACGCATCGAACTGAAGAGCGGGACGCATATTTCTTTAATCGACGCCCAGTAACTGACTTTGTGCCCGGCACTCCCATCCGTTCCGCCCCCCCTGGACTCGCTCGAACTCGTTTTCCGCACGGCAAATTAAATCGATTCAGCGGGGGAATATGGCAGGAATATACAAGGGAACAAAGGAGGTTCAGGTTCTGTGGGAGGAGGAGGAGGAGGTCCAGGCCTGGGCAACTGCCTTTTGGCTTGGCTTCGGCTTTGACTTGCCCTGCCGTGTATTATAACACGTCGCTGGGGCTATGTGACTCGAATGGGATATGAAGGCAAACCGGGGAACTCCCTGCCTTTAATGATGTTGTTGTTGTTGCTGTTCTTGGTGGTGTTGTTCCTGGGCCCCGCTTATTGATTCCCGAGAAGGTTCAAGCCGGGTCCTGGTCCCCACAATCTGAGGTGTTGTCTCAAATTGCTCCAATTAGTGGCCAAATATAATGGTGGCCGTTTTGTAGTTCTTCTTGTTCGTTCCCTGGTATCCCGCACACACATATAATCAAAAATAATTGCTTTTGAATTGCTTTTAGTTTCGGTCTGCGACTGTGCGACTGTGCGACTGTGGCTGCGGTTCGCCAATAATCCTCTAGAACCCATTCACTTGACTCCTCGTCCTCCTCACTGGGCGCCACTTGTGGTTTTTGTTGAACGCTTTTGATAGGATAAACTCTGTTGAGTCCTGCCAGCTCATTAAGTAATCGTCATTAAAATGCAAATGCTGCTTTTTTTTTTGTGCATACAATCGCCACACCTGACCATAGAATTGAATTATATATATCTCTGCCGTGAATTGCATTTGCGGCTGTTGATTTAATATAATAACCAAAATGCATTCACCAGCAAACAAAAAAGAAATAAATTAAAAAAGCTTGCATAAAAAAACATATTTTCTCGTTGGAATACAGGGATATTTATATTTTTTGTTTGGTGCTTTTTTATGGCCGCCTTTTCTCCGGGCTTTTAATTATGTTGGCTCAGAGCGAGCTGTGGATACTTTTTTGTTTATTTTATTTTCCATACACATATTGTAATACTGTTTGAGAACACGCAACTTCAGGCTGCAGTGAAGGGAGTTTAAATACAGCATTCAGGCGGGGGAATACTCTATCTTTCAAGCCTTTAAAGGGGTTTATAAATATATTTAACTCATCTTTAAATTAAAGGACCTCAACTAGACATTTACATTACATACATAATTTACTTTCAAGCTTGGCTTTAAAGAGAGGATTTTCTTGTTTTTCCATCAATTTATGTAAGGGCATCACATAATTCGCCTTGCAACTGGTCTTTGCACCCTTTTAAGTATTTTGTTTTTGCTGGTTTTTGTACTTTTTTACCCTTTGCAAAGTGCTTAACGAAATTACATTTGCGTTAAACACTGTAATTTAAGCAGCTTAAGCGAATTTAATTTGTTTTAACCACTTTAATTAAACGAAATGAAGCTTAATGCACTTTTTTAGTTAATTATACGAATAGGTCTTCTGCAAAGGGGTTATAATTGTGATGAGCTTAGGCTATATTTTAGGCCCTGTAACTTTACCCTGTAATTGCTTAAATTACTTAAAACACTTTGTACATATTTCCACATTATTCCAGCTTCTGTTTGGGCCAGTTCATCGCAATTCCGGCGTTTACCCCAGAGTCAGTCGGTGGTGGAGAATGAATCCGTTGACTTTGAGTGCGAATCCTCAGATTCGTCCAGCGAACTGCACTACGAGTGGTTGCATAATGGTAAGCCATTACTTTGCATATATATTTCACGGATTTTGCCATTAAGTATTCATCGTGTTCCAGGTCATCGGATCGCGTACGACAAGCGTGTCTATCAAATCGGCTCCAATTTACATATCGAGGCAGTGCAGCGGCCGGAGGATGTCGGCGACTATGTCTGCATCGCGACAAGTTTGGCCAGCGGCGCCAGGGAGGCGTCTCCGCCAGCCAAATTGAGCGTGATATGTGAGTAGTTACTATATATATATACATATATATCTATCCATTCCAATCCCCTTTTGCTATATAGTTTGTATCCATTGAGATGGCCATAAATGGTCGCAATGAGCAAATTGACTGATGGTTAAGGGCGGCCGCAAATCTCTGACTTTGTGCTGGGCGAAATTAACAAAGCTAAATTGGATTGCATGCCGGGCCAAGGCACTGCAAAAAACGGGTTTTAGATGAAAAAGATTCATAGAAAATTATTTTTTGGATAATATATATAATATTATTTAAAGCAAAAAACAGGGCTTAACTTTGGTAACTGTTTTTAATTAAAAAACTTAACTTTTCGAATAAACTCTTCTATAATTTTTTATAAAATATTATGAACTTAGTAAATTTTATAAAATATAGTAAGGATTATATTTTAAAATACTTTTCTGATGAAAGCTTAAAATTCTTTAAACGTTTTAAATTTTTGATAATCCTCTATCTTTTCTCTTCGTGTAATAGCTACACACAAGGCAAATTCATTTGATTAATGCTGCATTTAATGGCATTCCTTCCTACCCCTGCTCCTCCAACCACTACCCCCCTGCCATACCCTCCCTACTTCTTTGTGGATCTGGGCAAACCACAAGACAACAGAAAAGGTAAAGAGGCATAAAAACGCAACCGAAGCGGACGAAACGCAGCACAACAAACCGATGAAAGATAAAAACCGAAAGTTTTGATGTACATACGTCAGGTTCTTCTGGCCCCTCCTGCTCTTCGGCCTTACCCTCACCACTCCCCATAGACCCCCCTGCCCTGCGCCCCTTGCCGAAGGGCCACAGGAAGTGCAGTGCAATGCACAGAGCGCACAGTCTCAGGCAGTGGAGCATTAAGAAGAAGAGCCAATCACTGGGGGAAATTAAAGGAAATATTTTTAAAATTTTCATTTTTAAATTTCTTAGTTTATATCCTTTTTTTATTATGTAATTTTAATGTCAAAAGAGGTTTAAACAATTAGTTTAAGGACAAGCTCAAGAAAATGTAGCTAGAAACATGTTGAGCAACATGTATTGCATTTGTCAACATATGGATGTTGCAGAGATTTATTAGCAACATTTATCAACAGACAGTCAGAGAGTCATTACTAAATCGACTCGCCTAGTTACGTTCGCACAGAAAAACTTTATTTTAGGGGTTAGTAAAGTTAACTACAATTAAATTTTTAGAAAATTAATTTCCCCTACAACTTCTTCTTGAAAAATCTTTAAAATAAAGCCAAATTTCTCTCACTGCCTTTGTTGATTCCCTTCAAGTAGCAAGTGCAGTTGCAGTTCTTGGCCGCGTGTTGAGGCAGCGGCGTCACGTGATTGATGTTCATTTAGTTGCATTTGCCTTTAGGCAGAAAAATGCATAAATTTAACAAAACAGCTCCCCGATCTGGCCTCCTCCGCCGCTGCACCCCCCTTCGTGTAAACAAAACGCGGGTTTTTATGCACAATCTGGAGTGCATGTGTTTGGGCGAGAGATAGTATCTGTATCTGGTCCCGGGATCCGCATCTGTAGCTGGGCTGTCAGCACGGCCACGGCACCGGCACCGGGGCTGTGATCAAAGCCACCCAACACACAGCAGAGACCTCTTCCTTGGGACGCTATTTATACACCAGCCTCATCTCAAGTGCTTTTAGCTAATTAATTAACTAATTAATTTGTAGTTTCGGGAGTTGATTTTAATTGCTGCTTTTCCCCAAAGGCAGCTGCTGGGCGAAGGAGTGAGGGCTAGTGTCTTGGCGCCAGCTGAAGCTAAGTGGGTTATGTGATTACAGCCCCAATCCCCTGCTGGCCAGTGCTCCCATCAATCTCATAATTTTAAAACAGCAGCAGACGAAAACTATTAAAATATGCAAGAAGCTGGAGGAGATGGTGTCGTTGCTCCTTAGCTCAAGTCTTCTTTTCAACGATTTTATTCTTGCTGCTGCATTGTCTTAGCCGAGCTTTTCTTGTCTCCATTTTCCTGGGAAATAAGTGTTCAATTAAGCGGGAAGAAAAGTGACATTTTCACTTGCTACATTTAACAAATTTGAGATGGAAAATTAAATGGCGGAAGGTCTTTGGAAAAAGGGAAATAATTGGAAACTTTGACTGACTTTAACAGGGAGTTTAAAGGAGTTTAAATAATCAAATAATAAGAATAAGAATTTAAGAACAATTTTAAAGTTTTTTAAAGATTGAAAAATAAAGTAAATATAATTAAATTTTCATGACTTAAAACATTTTTTAACCTTAACAAATTAAACTCCATAGAAGCAAAACAAATATCAACCAACCTCCCAGAATAAACCAAAAATATGTGTATATAAATAACTTAACCAGCTGTATCACATTATCTGGGTATTAAAGACAAATAATCCCGGCAAATGCAAGCAATCTCTGTGACAAAGTTCAGCCATCCAACCATTCGCCGGGATCATAAAAACTGGGGAAGACAACACGCTGACAGTGTGCCGGGAAACTAACCGATGACTACAAAGAATTAAGCAGACAGTGGAGGAATTAAACAGACGGCAATAAAACCAGGACTCGGATTCAACTCAGGACCAAAAAAAAAAAATGTTGAAATAAAAGCAAAGAAAGAACTGAAGCGCAGTCAGACCAGAGCCAGACGATGGCTGAGGAGTCCTGGCTGAAGGACGACGACCAGGACTAGTAGGGGGACATTCCAAACATTTGCTCACCCAAAAAGGGGTTGTTGGACTCTCGGAATATCAGCTGAGCGGCAACTGCGAGAGAGAGAAATGTGCTTCCAGAGGGGGGAAAGGGAAATGAAATGCAACATTAACACGAAACATAAACATAAAATGAGAAATGGCAGCAGCAGCAACAATGGCAACCGAGCCGGCAAAGTCATAAAAACCAAACAAAATGCAAAGACACAACAGCGCCCAGCACATTGGGGGGTTCGCCCGTCGAAGGGGTTTCCAGGACGAAAACCACCCCCAAATCGGCACAGCACCCCCATATATACATATATATCCTTGCTCTGTTGGCTGTATCTCTGTGTTCTAGACACAAGTTCAAGTTGACTGCAGTTGGCAAGTTGGGTTTTTATTTTACGGATTCGTCCGGATTCCTTCGGGGGTGTGTGGAACGGCGGGCGGCGGCGGCGGCGATGGGGGGGAAACCGGATAATTTTCATTTTGTGAATGCCGGAAAAACGCATAAAATTTTACGAGCCGAGCTTGGAGAACATTAAAGGGGACGACGATGACGATGACTACGACGACAGACAGACGGAGAGACTGAAAAACAGAAAAACAGACACGAGCTTGGCAAGCACAAAACCATAGCTAACTTTTTGGCGCGCTAGCCTGTGTAACCTCTCATTGTCTCTTTCTAAGCACTGAGAGAATTAGGGAAATTATGTAGTCTATAGAACGATTTTAAAAGGGTTTTGCAGTATTTTTAAGATTTAAAATCGGACTTTTTAGGGTTTCATTGGCAAAATTCTAAAATTTATAATTTGAACTCAAATTTCTAAGAATTAGTTTGGTGTACTCCACTTAAAAAGGAGTTTAAAAGTATTGAAAATTATTTTTAAGAAACCAAATTCATTGTAAACTTGTGATTTCTTAAATGTAATATTTTAAAGCAAACTTTTGGACACAATTTTTGGGGTTTTCAAAAAAATAAGAAATTCCTGGAACATCCTCGAATACAAGCTTATTTCTATACTAAATTAAAGGCTAAATATATATTATTCTAAATTTATTTAAAATTTAGCATAAAGAGTCTTAAATCTAAAGTTTTCATCACAAAAATAGATACACTTCCTGCTCTCCTAAAAAGATCATATTTCTCCCCGTGCATCTCTTTCATCCTCTCTCTTTCTAACCTTTAGGATTTTCTTTATTTTCCTTTTTGGCATTTATTTTACTTTTGGCTTTTCTCTGTTGTTACACGAGTTGATCATTAGCAACTTTTTGGGAAAGGCATTAGAGGGAAATAGCAGCAGCAACAGGAGCGTAGCTCACCCAAAAAGGGGACTTCTGCCCTTGCAACCGGGCAAAGGTCGCCCCACCGGGAGCCACCACTGTCAATAGAAATCGAGGAAAATCATCAGAAGGGACAGGGACAGACCCGACCAGAGACCGTGTGCGATAATCGAATGTTTAACGTTTTAATTTGAAAAGCGTTTGGGGGGACAGTATTTTGCGCTGAGACAGCGAGACGCGGCGACCAACGGCCAACTTTAATTAAAGATTCAACGATAACGCACTGGAGAGCTCAGCCAAGAGCTCCCCGAGCTTACACATTCCTCTGTGTCTGGTCATAAATTTTCCATAAATGGCCAGAGGAAAATGGAATCTGTGGAAGCCCCAAAATCAGTTGATGAAAACTCAACTCATCGATTTGTGGGGGGAATAGTTCTCATTTGCTGAGTGATTATCTTGAAACAATTTTGATTTGCAAAAATTTGCCAGAGGAACTGCAACTGCAACTGCAACTGCAACAGCTTCAGCGCCAATTTGTGAAATGGGTCAATAACTTGTAAGCCGCTTTGTGCAACCAATTCAAGTGAAATGGAGTGGAGTGTGGAGTGGAGGAGGGCTGCGTAAGTCCATTAACGTTCACAATTACTGACGGCCACTTCAGAAAGCCAGCCGGCAAGCAGCAGCAGCCACTTGTAGGGGCTCGGTTGCCCATTGGGAAAGTGGAAAATTGGAAGAGTGGAAAAGTGGCTTTATGACAGCGCTGAAAACACAGCCACTCGACACAAGCTCTGTCCCCGCCGGCCGTTCAAATAATCTATTTTCGATTATCAATTAATTATATTTTCATAAAAAAGCCAAACGATAAAAGGCAAACTGCAGCACTGCAGCGATATCTTATCGCGGGGTTCTGAGGAGGAGAAGCACCATGGACTCACAGTTGACGAAATAAGACGCAGTCGGCACACTTATTTCTCCCTTTGGCGCTGGAGCAGGGGTCTCCGGCTCCGACTGTCAATTCCGATATCTATAATGCCCGCCCGCCTTTCGACATTTACTTCCACGTTTGTTTACCCAAGGCGTCTCTATTTTTTTATGGGTTCCAAACTCACACTCCGCCCCGGCATTCCAGCAATTGTTTACAGCGATTGTGGTTTATGCTATAGCCCTCTGCCAGCCAGCGCAAAAGTTTTTAACAAATTTATTTTGTTTTGGAGCCGTTCCCCGAGTTTTATTTTCCACGTTTTTCACGCCGCGGCACGTTGAACGTGTGAATGATGACTCCGCATTCTCTCCTCCTTTTTCTGAAACTCCCACACATCCAGGGCATAGCATATATGGTATGTAAGGTAGTGTAGGGTATAGTGTATAGCTGGAGGTGTCAAAAGATCTGCAGCCTCTGACGCTGCATACATCAGTCTAATGAGAGGCTCGTTAATTAGCGAAACGCGCGGCATTCAGCTCGTAATTTGAGTTACAGTTAGGCCAGGTTTTCCTACCTGGCAAGGTAGCGCAAAAAAAAAAACGAGTTGTTTGAGGGGGCTTTCAGTTCCGATGATTTTGTTCTTCGAGAGAGGAAAAGATTAAGATTTACGAGCATCACCCAGTAGCACGAGGAACACGCCTAGAGATGGAGAGGAAGAGAGTTATAGCTTTGCTTACAAACTTATGAGCTTTCCAGGTAAAGATACTAACTGAGATAGATTTCTGAGATAGATAGTATCTTCCACAACGGAAGCAAATAAAAAATGGTACATAAAAAAAAAAAACAGATGAGGAACATAAGAGGAATTTAAAGTTTAAATAAATATAAACGTTTTTGAATATTGTAATCGCAAGAACATTCTTTAAAATATTCTTTTTTACAATAATAATTATTTATTAGAAACACTGAAGTCTAATTAAGGTACTCTTGGCCGAATTTCAAAAATATTTTAAACCGTATTCCTAAGATTCCTGGTATCTACTAATAATAACAAATGCCTCACCCAAACTTGCGATTCATTTTTGGTATGAAAACCCTATTTTCACACCAGCTACCTTTAAATTCCCCCAAAAAGGTATTAACACTTCTGGAAAACCAAACTAAACCCTTCCAAAAGTATCTTAAAAATACTTTCCGTACTGTTTCCCAAACCCAATTTTACGATCTATGCTGTTCACCAGCATTTCCAAACCTCTCCAGGTAGGAGATTTCCCCATCCAGAAGATACCCCCATCCATAGCCAAAACTCTCAGATGTTTGGCCATCCATTAGATACTCTCGTTCGCAGGCTGTCTAAGTGCCAATTAGTTCACTCTACTGTCATTTTGGTAGTAACATATACCCAAAGTTTGTGCCACAGGCCAACCTCAGAGAACATTCAAGTCAGCTTAGGAGTCGGAGAGGGAGACGAAGACGGAGCTGTAGATGGACGTGCCCCAAGCAAATACAAACATGCGACTGCGAACACAAATACGCTTCAAACTTTTGACACTTCCTCGACGGCAACGACGACGACGACGAAGACGAAGACGAAGGCACAGTCCCTGTTTATTGAGTTGTTGCTGTCGCTGTCGCTCTGTGCCACCAAATAAGTGTCTACAAATATTTAGAGGCATTTTTTTGTTCACTGACTGACTCAGGGAGAAGTAAACAGAGTCGGCTGTGGCGGAGCGTTGCCCAAACAAGATTTATGTGCATATGTAAATTTCTCTAACGCGGCCAGCAAACCGCAGAGCCCAGACCTGGCAAACATTCAGATAGGAAAAATATCCATAAAACATACATCAGCATCTCTAGTCTCCTCCTTCGAGTCGCAGATAAAAAATGTTTTATGAAAATTATAATGCCACCAAAGGCAGGGGAGATATACATATATGTATATGTATATTCCCGACCAAAAACAATTTAAATAATTTATAGGCAAGTCCAAATTAGAACTTTAAGGCCCGGCGATTGACAATTATCACTCCTAGATACAAAAGTATCTCATTCATAGCAGCAGATGCACGATTGCAGCCAGAAGATATGAAGGAAGACCCAAGGGAAGAAATCTTTACACTGGAAGAAGAGGTTAATAAGAAGTGAAAGGGAAATTTATTATTTATTTCTTAATTTATATTTATATTTTCCTGTTAATCTTTGTTTATATCCCTGATTTCCTGTCATATTTTTACATTGAAAATTCGTATCATTTTCCTCCTGTGCATCAATTGTGTATGCTAGCGTGTCTGCATCATGACCGGCCACGCCCCTTGCGCCTCTGGCTGCCACTAAAACATAAATTAAACCCTATGCCAAAGCATAAAGCACATAGAACGTATAGCACATAGCACAGAGAGCAGCATACATTCTTCTTTGGCATTGCAGTCTTTTTTTTTTGTATTTTTTCTTACCTGCTTGCCGTGCGCTTTTCTTTTCCGCCACAAAACTCTTTTCTCATGCAGCAATTGTTGGCAAGTACCGTTCCATTCCGTTCCGTCTGGCCAAGAGGAGGAAAACCTGGGGTGGAGCATTTACATATGGAAGAGGGAGAGGCGGGGAAGAGATGCATATGGGAAAGGGTCTCTCTGCGCCTGGCCTCGCTGACTGACAGTTCAATTTATGCTTCCTCGGCACCTTAAATGGGCTGCCAGGCTTCGGCGATAAAGACAAAGATTGCAGCGTCGTGTTCGGCGCTGAACTGACGATAAAATGCACTTAATGCTCCGCGAAATACTTTGCTAAGAAAAAAATAAGAAATAACCAAAAGCGAACGAACGAGCAAAGCGAATTCGCTCAGCTAAGAAAACGCATTAAGGCTAAATGTATCTTCCGGATATATTATGCATATTTATGGAATGCCAGCCTATATGGTTTCACCCAGGCAGATCGATAACTTCTTTGAGGGGGTTTTGAGAGGTCTTAAGTTCCACTAAAAGAATGTGCAACTCTTGGAGCAACTCTCTCTCGGCCTGAACGGGCCTTAATTCAATTAGTTTATAGCCCCCCACACTCAGTTCTTGGCTTCGATCGAGAAAGACTGACTGAAAATATAAAACAGTGAGAGAAAAATTCTGTAAATACCCAAATACTCAAGTTAAACTTCCCGAAATGCGTTACCATAAAATGTAATAAGGTCTTCTTATGTTTTAAAAATATAAATTAATTATTCAAGGTTAAAGATTATTTTACTAAAACTTTTCATCATAATATTTTCTTTACCATTTTTGACAAGTGCATTTTTTATTAACATTATCCTCCGCTTTATCCCCCTTTCAGATCTCGACTCGGCCAGTGTGCAGCTGCTGGGCAACAATCGCAACGAGCTGCTGCTCAAGTGCCACGTGGAGGGCGCCTCTGGGGATCAGGAGCCGCTCCAGATCGAATGGTATCGCAACAGTGCCAAGCTCAGCAGCTGGATGAATGTCCAGCTGGATCAGCATCGCCTGGTTGTACGCCAGCCCACGGCCTCCGATGATGGTCTCTACCGTTGCACTGCCGCCAATGCAGCTGGAAGAGTGATGAGCAAGCAGGGTTATGTCTATCAATCCAATGTGAAATGCCTGCCCAGACTGCCCAGGAGGAAGAACCAGAAACTGCTGGAGTCCTGGAACAAGCAGACTTTCCTGTGTCGTGGCAAGCGTGGTGGTTCCGGTGGCCTAGAGTCATTGCCACCTGCTCCCGAGGATCTAAGGATTGTCCAGGGACCCACAGCCCAAGTGATCATCAAAGAGGGCGAACCGGCAGCCTTGACTTGTCTCTATGAACTCCCTGCTGAGCTGCAGAATCAGAGGATACAACTCCGCTGGCGCAAGGATGGCAAAGTCCTGAGGCAAGTGGAGTTAGGTGGTTCGGTGCCTATACCAGGACACTCCTCCGACTCTGGCAAGGATGCTTTGCTCAGAGAAGATGCTCGCCTTGTGCTGCACAAGCAGAATGGCACTCTGAGCTTCGCCAGCATCATAGCAAGCGATGCGGGTCAGTATCAGTGTCAGTTGCAACTGGAGGGTCATGCTCCTATCAACTCTGCACCTGGCATCTTGGAGGTCATCGAGCAGCTGAAGTTTGTGCCGCAGCCCACGTCTAAGAATCTGGAACTGGATGCAGTGGTGGCCAAGGTGCATTGCAAGGCACAGGGCACACCGCCACCGCAGGTGCAATGGCTAAGGGTGAGTGTTGCAAGGGAAGGGGAGAAAATCTGAGGGAAAGATGATATTTTATGAAGGTATTTTTTTAGAATTAATTTTTCTTACCTATTTACAAATTAAATTGAGTTTGTCAGTCTCTTCAAATGATCTTAAATTATAATTCAAAGATATATCCTGCCATAAATACCCACCCTTAAATTCCCAGCCAAAACTGATTGATTTCCAGTTTATTCATTCCCAATCGTCGTAAAGGTGCTGCCTGGTACTTCATTTTGACAGCTCTCGAATGCTGCAATGTTTGGGTTCTCCCCCTTTTCCAGGGAATACGATGGCCACATGTCACATGACAAATTGAAAAACGCGAAACGCGCCGCTGGGCAAACTTTTCCTTGCACAAAACAAACCGTTTCATATGCAAACCTCTATTGAGTCTAAGCACCCTTCTCTTGACCCATTCCAGTTACCAGTTTCAGCAGTGACCAGTTACCAGTGCCCAGTTGTCCATTGAGCGTTTTGTGATGCCAGATGTTGGCCATGGCCAACCAATTTCGGCAACTGTTTGTCTATTTGGACCGGGTTTTGGGCCTAAAAAAGATGGGGGGGCCGAAAGCCTTTCAAAAGAAGTTTTTCATTTTGCCGAAAAACAAACCCGGCTCAAACCTGTTCAAAGTGTGTGCGTAGTTGTGTTACCCTTTTTTTCCACTTTGTTTTGCTGAATTTTTGATGAAAACGCAGGGGAACACGTTGGCAAATTGGTTGGCAATGGTCACATGTCTATCCATGTTTTTGATACACACTGGGAAAAAATATAGGGGTTACTTAGTTGATTACTAGCCTTGGTTGTTAGGTTCAAGTCTCAGATCAGATTAAGTAACACTTAATTCTTTAAATAATTATTTAAATAAATATTAAATATTTAAACATATATTTATTTTCTTAAAAAAAAAATATTAAATGAATCCTAAAAACCCCCCAATTTCTTTCCATGCAGGATGGCGTGAATACCTCGCTGCCCGATCAAGTGGAAGTGGATGCCAATGGAACGCTTATCTTCAGAAATGTCAACTCCGAGCACAAGGGCAACTACACGTGCCTGGCCAGCAACTCCCAGGGTCAGATCAATGCCACTGTGGCCATAAATGTTGTGGTAACCCCCAAGTTCAGTGTCCCGCCAGTGGGTCCCATAGAGACAGCCGAGCTGGGCACCGTGGTGATGCACTGCCAGGCCATAGGTGACCCCAAACCCACCATCCAGTGGGACAAAGATCTAAAGTACCTCAGCGAAAACAACACAGATCGGGAGAGATTCAGGTTTTTGGAGAATGGCACCCTGGAGATTCGCAATGTCCAGGTGGAGGACGAGGGCAGCTATGGCTGCACCATTGGCAACAGTGCCGGGCTCAAGCGAGAGGATGTCCAGTTGGTGGTGAAAACCGCCGGCGATGTTTTTGTGCCCGAGGAAACCAGCGGTGATGGTTTCTTGGTCACACGAGCCGTTCTGATCACCATGACGGTGGCCCTGGCCTACATAGTCCTTGTGGTGGGTCTTATGTTGTGGTGTCGATATCGTCGTCAGGCTCGGAAGGCGCGCCTGAATGAGCTGAGCACCAAGGAGGCTGGCGGAGATCAGGCAGAGCCCGCTGGTAATGGCAAGGGTTCCGAGCAGGAGCCTTGCCTCTCCAAGCAGCGCAATGGCCACAGCAAATCCCGGTCCAAGTCCAGCGGAGATGCCCAGAAATCCGATGACACTGCCTGCAGCCAGCAGTCGCGGGCTTCCAAGAAATCATCACACATCTACGAGCAACTGGCTCTGCCACGCTCCGGCTTGAGTGAGCTCATCCAGATTGGACGTGGCGAGTTTGGGGATGTGTTTGTGGGCAAGCTGAAGGCCACCCTGGTAACTGGTGGCTCCTCCTCACCCTCTGACAAGGATGCGGACACGGAAAAGCAGCACAGCAACAGCGAAAATGGCAGTGGAGGCAGTGGCAGTGGAAGCACCACTCTCAGCACTTTGAACGAGAAGCGACGCTCCAAGACCTCCATGGATGACATCGAGGAGATCAAGGAGGAGGAGCAGGAGCAGCAGCAGCAGCAGGACCAGTCCGGCCTTGACCAGTTGGTCCTAGTAAAGGCTCTCAACAAGGTAAAGGACGAGCAGGCCTGCCAGGAGTTCCGGCGACAACTGGACCTGCTGCGTGGCATCTCCCACAAGGGTGTGGTGCGTCTCTTTGGTCTCTGCCGCGAAAAGGATCCCCACTACATGGTCCTGGAGTACACCGACTGGGGTGATCTCAAGCAGTTCCTGCTGGCCACTGCCGGTAAAGTCAACACAGCCACCGCTGGTTCATCGTCGCCGCCGCCACTGACCACCAGCCAGGTGCTGGCTGTGGCCTATCAGATTGCCCGAGGCATGGATGCCATATACAGGGCACGGTTTACACACAGGTGGGTGTCAGGGATTTCCTTTCCCATCTATACCTTTCCTTATCCCTAATATTATTTCTTACAGGGATCTGGCCACTCGTAACTGTGTCATCTCCAGCGAATTCATTGTCAAGGTCTCCTATCCGGCTCTCTGCAAGGACAAGTACAGCCGCGAGTATCACAAGCACAGGAACACGCTGCTTCCCATCCGCTGGCTGGCACCCGAATGCATCCAAGAGGATGAGTATACCACCAAGAGCGACATCTTTGCCTATGGCGTGGTGGTCTGGGAGCTCTTCAATCAGGCCACCAAGCTGCCGCACGAGGAGCTCACCAATGAGCAGGTGGTGCAGCGTTCCCAGGCTGGAACCTTGGAGTGGACAGTGGCTGAGGCCACGCCTGATAGTCTAAAGGAGATATTGGTAAGCATTTTAAGATTTAAGAATTATACAGAATATATAATTATAGGTAAACAACAACAACTATTCGAATTTTAATTATTTAACATAATTTATAAAGCTATATTAAATTAAATATCTGCCTTTAAATGATGACTTAAATACCTGCTTCTGGCCAAAGAAGAATACTAATTTCCCTCATCAATTCCCACCTCCTTTCAGCTCTCCTGCTGGGTGTCCAACCCCAAGGAACGGCCCTCCTTCAGCCAACTGGGGGCTGCCCTGAGCAAGGCCATGCAGAATGCCGAGAAGTGAGGCCCAGGACTGACAGAGCGAATGCCAAAAAGTAAATCGTAGTATTGTCTTTAAAAAATCTGCCCGAGCATTATTTTCAATCCTAGTCTTAAGTTTCGATGGATGTCTAAGTCTGGGCGCCTGTTCAACATGCGTACTTAAAGGAACACGGATCGATACACATAAAACATATACATTATGGCTATATTTTAACAGTAACTGTACAAACAAGAACAAGATATATTATAGATTCGAATAGTATTTGCGTGGTGCTGTGTATATTCTATATATGCAGCTAAAATGTATATAAAAACTGCCACAAACATTGCATTTAAAAACCAGTTGAAGCATTTCTAGGATTACAAAAACATTTTTAACCCTCATCAGCAGCATTTTATAAAACACTTTTAAGCTAGTTTAGTGAGTAAATAAAACACATCACAACGAGCGAGGAAAAACTAAGCCAAATTTTAAGTTACACACAAACACACACATTTTATTATATGCCTAGTTATACATTTATATCCATATAGAACTATATATATATAGTATATATGTGCATAAGCCGAAAACAAATTCATGACTAGCCATTTAAGCTTCGATGCATGTTTACAAAACATTTAAATAAACACGAATAAAAATAAATTTAACCAAAAAAATGCAAAGTCAAAGCTTTATTCTTTTTCAGGGGGTGGGGAGTATCCCCTTCTCGTTTTGTTTTCCCTGGGTTACTAGTCGTATTTTTTACACAGGCTTTTCATTTGGCATGCCAAATTTGTTGAGGGTTCTTTGGGTCCTTCGCCGTGCTAAGCAGCAGCGGCGGACTTGGCTCATTCACACTTCACTTGATTTGAAAAATGAGCGCCTATTGAATGGCGGCGGCTCTCAGCCTGCCTGCCTCTGAATCTTAGCCCCAAAACGATTGACAAACAAACATGGCAATAAACCGTAAAGTTGCCTTAGCTTATTGGGGCTTAAAGTTGCCCCTAGCCTTAGACTCCTCCCAGCTCCCAGCTCCCAGCTCGCAGCGCCTACGTAGCCAAAAAGTTTCCTCGTGCGAAAAGTTTTTCGGCCAGGATCCGAGCTGTGTGTATATTTGCATTTGAATCAGCGGCAGGCAAAAACAACACCGCTCTTACACAATGAGTTGCCATTTTCCTAGGCTAGTGGATAGCCTGCTTAGCTTTTCCTGGCACGTACAAATATATCTGCCTGTCATGAATATCAAATGCCTCCGAAAAAAGGTTGATTGAACAGTTGGTAGCCGGAAGTGCGGCAGTAGGAAAAATAAAAGGAAGTGTATATAAAGGGTAAGGAGAAAGGTAAGGATGGGAATGTGTGGAATGTGGAATTCCCTTTGAAAAGGGGTTTCTGGGATTTTTAAAGATTTAATATACCATAAACAGAAGATATTTAAATGTATTTAAATAATATAGAAATATTTTTTATGCATTAAATGATATTATATAAATTATATAAAGATGCTGTCTGTAACAATCGATTTTATTTTAATATTTAATATCGATTTT
>JAEIIJ010019203.1:0-71978 GCA_018904815.1 Drosophila ogumai | reverse complement strand
AGTTGAGCGGCATAAAAAATAAATAAATATATATATATACATATATATATATATATAAAGAGAGAGTTATAGGAAGGGTTGCTGTTGTCGGATTCCCCGACGCTATGTATTATGCATTTTGCATTTCACCAGCATCGTCATCCCTTTTGCCACTCAAAATTTCAGCTGCATGCCTCAATGCACTTTGCACTGAAATAGAGAAATTCCACTATTTGGTTTCTATTGCCGACGTCGCCGGCGTTGCTGTTGTTGTTACCCCTTTCATGCAACTGGTTTTTTGTGTGTGCATCGAAAAAAAATGAGAGAAAATAATGCTTACAGCAAATATAAACATGCAAAAAAGTTGAACAAACTTTGCTGGCTGCTGGTGCTCACTGGGTTTTCTTTTTTTTTTGTATTTTTTATTTCAGCCTTTAGGGCGGAGGTTGAGCCTGCCTGAAAAACAGAAAATGAAGGAATACAACAAATAGCACAAACGGAACGATTTGTTGTTGTACATAGAAACCATAACACTGCGAAGAGAGTCGCCTGGGATTAGTCGTTTTGGGGGATACACTTTCACTACCAGGAACTGCCAGAGTTGGAGGAAGTTGATGGAATAAAAGTTTAATTTAGATTTTAGTGTTTGCTTTGGGGATAACATAAACGTGGCCAAAAATAGAGAAACTCAGCTAGATTTTCAAAACTGTCTTCGTTTCTTTAAAGAAAATTAATTTGGAATTATCAGATCATCATTAAGTTAATTCTCCAGTTCCATTTTCCTGTATATTTGTTTACAAATGGCCTCTTGAATAATCCAGCTATAAATTAAATTAAGCCATTGATTCCCAAGCTAACCATTCATGAATATTTAAATTAATTATATTTTTCAGGAATTAAAGATATTCATATTTTGGTTTTAATCTTCGAATTTGTGAAACTAATTAGATTTTGGTTTAATATAAATATTTACTCGTTTGTTAATTAACTTTTCAAAGAGAATCGTTTGCAACAGCGTTTTATTGAAATTCCATAAATATTAAAAATTCCATGGATTATCCTAATAATTTGAAATACACTTTCTAGTTTTTTGTATGCAACTATTATAAGAAATTCGATATGCCCCAGCCTCGGAGAACTTAATACTATGCAGAACTGATCCTGGGTAGGGGAAAATAGCAGTGCCGTGAAATGGAAACTGCTGTCCAAATATGAATCAAACCATGGCCCAGGCACGACCCAAAGCCAAATGGGCCAGAAGACCAGCAACAGACCAAGAATGGAGACACGGAGGAGGTCCTCCAGGCTGCAGTCTCTTCCAACTCCTCACTCCCTGGGCTTTTGGCCAACTGGTTCAGATGTCTGCCTGCTGCTGCTGCGGCTGTTGCATTGTCTTGTGGCTTTGGCTGCAGTTGCACTTGGCGCTGGTTTTCGGCTTTATTTTTTTCCTTTTTGTTGTGTGTGTGGGTTTTCCTTTTTACTTTTGCCAGTCGCTGCCTTTGACCAATGGTCAAGGCGTGTTCTCTGTGTGTTCAGTATGTTCTGGTCATGTTTCGGTTTCGTTTTTGCCATTAAAAACATTTTTAGCATGTCTGTATTGTATTGTTATGTAGGATAGTTGCAACAAGCTTTTTACACATGTCCAGCTGACCTAATTCGCTGCATAATAGTATTTAAATTTTCATCGAGCCTGCCCAACTTGTATAGCATTTTCTATTTTTTTTTCCTGGATAAATGCATGCATATTTGATTTTTGTTGAACTGGATTACTAACCGAGTTTCATTCTGGGTGAGCCATGTGTGAGTTTGGGCCTATTAAGAGCCGGCACACCCCCGAAATCAAAAATGTTATTTGGCCACAAAAGTCCTAAATCAACAAGCCTATAATCCAAATACCCATAAAGGGGCGCCAAGTGTTGACAATATCGAAATGTTGTTGGTTCAAACTATAAAGTATTTGTGTAAATATTGTTGTTCGCCTGATGAAATTTGATTTCTCGAGCTGATGCTAATTTTCACTCTAGCAAAATCTGTAAATAAACAATCCATAACAATGGCAATTGTACGGGAAATACGAGGGAAAAATTCAGTGGCCGAAATCAACCACCGAGAGAGAGCGGAGCGGTGTTGTTGGAAACATGTTTTCTTTAGGCGAAATTATTAGAGAAGGCGACGTCGTCCTACCCTCCCGTATGTAGTATGTGATTTGATTTTCAATATTGTTCCAGGCACGCTTTCCGTTCGTTGCTCTCTATTCCATCCAGCTGTCCAGTCATCAATACTTGTCGCACAAATCCTTTACACCATCAGCACCCCTCCCAGCCAGGAAGTTCATTTATTTTGTGTTTAACAGCATTTAGGGATTGAAATTTTCCACGCATTGTCTTATTTGCACACCCCGAAAACCGAAACGAAGACTCTGCTGGGGGTTGCTAAATAATTTATTTCTTTTTCTCCCGGCTAATGCCCTTCAAGTGCGGCTGGCGAAAGCGTAAAGTCCTTTTTAGGCCTCCTGATTTGTCCGTGGATTAATTTGACCCTGAGCTGGAGTTTTCCCTCTTGTTGGGATATTTAATTTATTTGGGTCTTTTGTCTAGAAACTGACCATGCAAAACTTTGGCCTCCAAAACACTTGGACTTTTTTTTTTTCGTCCTCTCCCCCACAGCACCCTTCAAAAATAATAATACCCGAAAAAGGGAATGAAAGAAATCAGTGCGCAAAACCCCAAAAAGCAATTTCTATGCACAGGCAACAACATAAAGTCAATTTACAGCACGAGTCCTAAAAGAAAAATACACACAAAGAAAAAAAAAAACTAAAAAAAAAATAAAAAGTACACAAAAATTCAGGGCCAAAGTCAGGCTGCCAATAAATCCGGAACGAATCCTTTTGCCAACAGCAGCGGCAAGAACAGGAAAGGATCTACGCTTCAGTGCATTTTTGATGGACGTATCCGAGCGTAGCATATTGATGGCAAGTTTTGCGCATTTTACGGATATTGCACAATTTCTCTTTTTTATTTGGCTTTGCACTCTCACTCGCTGCCGCCTCCTCCCCCCACTCTCCTTCTTTCTGTCGAAAAAAATGATTAATTATACAGGCAAAATGGGCGTGATTGAGGCAAACGTTGTGCGAGACTTTTAATTGGCTTTTGAGTCATCGACTAATAAAGATTAATTGTTTTTTAAAGGCAGAAATGTTGACAATGCGTCGGGACGGAGAAAAAAGAAGGAAGGGAATTGGCAGGGAAGGAAGGCAAGTCCTTCACGCAGGATATACATAAAAAAGGGAGAGGGCAAAGGACACTCGGATGTGTCTGGGTCCAGGACATGCCAGTTTATCTATGTCAGCACAGGGGTACGCACTCAATTGGAAGATTAAATGCAAGCCAACAGCATGTTTGAGGTCTGGCCAGGGTGTGATCTCCCGGAGACAGTGCGTCTTTTGAGCGTAAAGGCGTTTCTGAAGCTTCTGCAAAGCAGACAGTAAAAAACCGAAAGAAATTAACAGCAAGTTTTCTAGTTTTACTTAGGCCGTTAAGCCTCTGGTTAGCTATTTTTTTTTTAATTTATTTCTAACTTACCTAAACTAGAAATGGAAGACAGCTTCTTAGGTTAGTTAGCTAACTTTTGCTAAATTTTAGACAAATTTGTTTTAATTTACTACCAACTAGTTTAATTTTATTTTTTTAATTTTTTATAAAATTCACTTTCTTATAAGGTTCCTATTTTTGCTTAGATTATTACACAAGAAGTTCATTTTGTTAGCTTCCCATTCCCCTTATGGTCGCGGCACGCACTGTATCTCTCCAGCCTCCGCGTCTGGCACTTTTTTTTTCTCGTTTCCTTCAGACAATGTGTTATTGTGTTCCCCCGCGTGTCGCTTTCGGTTGCATATGCGGTGGTGGCTACTGTGGACCGTCCAATGGCAGGTCGAACTTTTCAAATGGGCCGCTTGATGTGGCTGCTGCCGCTGTTGCTGCTGCTGGTGCTGGTGCCTCATCCATTTTTGCGTATGAATTGCAAAACGCCGCACATATTTCACGTTATTGTTTGGTGGGGTTTGCTCGCTCGGGTCCCCGTCTCTCTGTCTGTCTGTCTGGAGTTCTGGTTAAAGCAGGTAACCCTCCTCCGATCCTGCGGCATTCCAAGTCGTGCCACACATTTGATATATGTTTCGGTGTCGAGCATGAGTTAACTGTGTCACAGGCATCGTAAATTTTCGCCACATTTTCCAGGGAGATGCGATGAAAGGAGTGTGTGGCATCGTGTGGCACGGGGTGGAGGATGGTTGCAGTGGAATTGCTAGAAATAATCGTAAAATGATGAAGTCGTTTGCAGCAATATGAACTTGCAACTTGGGCCTCGACCGAACCGAACCGAAATAAATGATTTGTGAGTGCCTGACGACTGAGGCAGACTGTGGTGAGTTTACATTTTTGCGGGTGGCCGGCACTAAATTATCATATTTCCTTTCGGATCCCTGGAGGGGGGGACGGCAACGGCAGCGTCTAAATTAGTTGAGTAGTGGCTAATGTGAGCACTAATTAGGCGGCTGCAATTGCACTCTCAAGTGGCTGAGAACAATGCAACTGTCAAACGGCAGGACATATCATCGGTTCACATACAGACAATACGTATGTGGGTATATTTGTGCCTGGCTGTCATGAAAAATGATACACAAAACTGGCTTTGGCCAAGGGGCAGCTGCCCTCCGATGCCTTCTGCCCTTTATTTTCTGCCTCCGGGCCCTTTTGTTTTATGCCGCCGATGGGTCTTTGTTGTATGTGTCTCTCTCTCTCTCTCTTTCCGTTCCTCTCTGTCTCCGCTTCGAGTATAATTTCGTTTAATATTGTTCATTTTAGTTGTGTAATTGTGCGACGTTGTCAAATGACAACTCCACCTCCGCGGCTTCCTTCGGTTCACTTTCCTTTTTCAATTTTTCATTTCAACCGAATTGTTGTCATCCTCTTGGGTTTTTTTTTTCCTCTGTTTCGTATTGTTCCTGGCGGCGGCAGATCAGTTTACAGGCTATGAGGTATAACCTGGCCGAGGGTCGCGTGGGCATTGGATACATACAAATATATATATATATAGAACTACGTCGTACCTGCCTTGGTCCTCAGGTCGCCGCTCTGTCATATCTGCACATTTTTATAAATATACATATATAGGGAATAGGGTACAAGGTATAAGGGTATTCGGTATAAATGTGGCTTAAAGGCCAGCGCCACATTTTGACATGACATTCTCAAGTTTTTATCTGATCCGAAGCAAGGCAGTCAGTCGGTTGGAAAATTTCGTGCTGTTCCTTGAAACAATTCATCGTATATATCCTATCGTAATTTTCATTAATGGTCTGTGGCGACTCAGTTTTATGGGGCATCTGTCTGGAAAGGGAGAAGACGAGACAAGAGATGCTAGGCTAATCAAAATGATGAAATTTCAATTCTTTTCCGTGGGTTCTTCCCCCTGAAATTTGAGCTAGTCGGGGTTTCGCTTGATGGGTTTTTAGGGTAATGTGGTTTGACACTGATTTGGATATGTTTTGAGTGAAGAGATTTGACAGGATTTTGGTTCACAAGAGAGATAAACTGTTAAAAGGTTCAGAGATTATGATGAGATATAAGCACGATCTTGATATGTTATTTGAAGATTTAGGCAGAAATTAATGGCAGTTGTTCAGGCTATATTTCTCTTATAATGTGTATGCTTAAAATCAAACCTATCTTGCAAAACTTTTTTTCTGATTTAGCCTAAAGATTAATCATTTTTAATCAAAAAGGCCAGGCTTAATGCTTAAAATGATTAATTAGCAGTAAATAGAAGTAAGTTATTAACCCGCATACAGAAATTCGAACGTTGAGAAGTTTAAAGTTGAAGTTTGTTTAAGCCAAACTAGACGATGAAAGCAAAGCTAACAAATTGCTTGGATCATGAGGTGGTTATAATTTTTAAAAGTTTCCTAAACATAACAAATTGCCCCGATCATGATGATGATGATGGTCCATGATCGATATATATTGTATATATAGACATACCTTTAGTGAAGGCCAATGCCAGCCCTCCCTTTTGTTATCATATAGTCACGCCTATCGCGGCTTGTATTTTCAATTGTATCTGCCAGATTGCCTGTGCTCCCCCTTAACCCTGTCGGGGCTTTTCGGCCCATACTGCCAATCTCCCGTGGTGAGTGCGTGAGGCGATCGAGGAAACGCACTTGGAAGTCATTAATCAAGGCCCACTTAAAGACATTTAAACGCTTACGAATTGTGGCCAGCGGACGAGCCACGAACCGATTTACAAACGATAACGATTTACTTTTTGTGTGTTTTATACCCGGCTTTATTATTATTATTATTGATACAATGCCGTTTGTGTTAACCGCTGCCATAAATTCACTTTATTCGAGCTTCGGATCGGCGACGCATGCGCCGCACGCCGCTGACACAAAGGCAGCGATGAAATCTCAATAAGAGAGCAGGGATCGCTTGGCAAATCGGAATGTAAATTTTGTCGCTTCCCGGGAACTGATTTATATCTGCAGTCAGTCTCTGTTGGCGTACTCCAAGTAGTCTACTTTATTATTCATTGGAAAAACACACACACACAAGTCTCAGCCTCAGCCATGATGATGAACTCGAAGAAGTCGAATTAAACAGAAAACTCAGACCCGACAAGACCCATAAAAATGATGGCAAATCAAAGCCATAGCCATAGCCTACCATAGCCACAGCCGTAGTCAAAGCCGGAGCTTTGAATTTCAATTAATTTGACTGACTGATGGACTGACTGCCCGAGGGAGGAGACGACGGAGACCCTCGTAAATGTGGGCATTTTAATTTTTATGGGTTAATTGCCATTGTACGTTTGCCTCGCTTCGGTTCGGCCTGGTTCAATCAAAGCCAAATGGCAAAAAATAAAAGGAGGACAGCGGAAAAAGTGAGGTTTATTTGCCTTCCGCTGGGGCAGAAGAATTTGTTGTGATTTATGTGACTTCTTGGGGTTACGAAAATTGATAAAAGACGTGCGACCGACCGATGGAAATTATGTATGAGAGGAAGACGCTGTGGCATATTGACAAAATGCTAAATTGGAAATTAATCAATGAAAATTGAATGCCAAATTAATATTTATGGGCCAGCAGAGCGTTTCCCGAAAAAGACCAGGACCAATTAATGCCATCAGATTTAAATATGAAATATTATTCCGATTTGTTCAGATCGATTTTTATTTTTTCATTTTTATAAAATGTAATTGAGACTTTGGCAGGAAGGCAAAAGGAATATTAAAAATGCATTATTATTGGTTAACAATGCTGCAAAAAACGATTGCCGCAGAGTTAATGGCGGAAAAAAAAAAGAAAATAAAAATTAAAGAAATTAATGCAATTATTTTATCACACCAACAATTCATTTGTGTAAATGGTATTGGCATAATAACAATTAGACCTGCGGCTAAAAGGGTTCCACATAAGCGGACAAGTGCGAGAGGTGTACTCTGGAACAATGGTTGAAAATGGCTTAAAAAATAAACTTAAATTTAAGTTTAATGGATGTTTACCAAGTAAGTCTCTCCCCATTTGGCAAGAGCACACACATCAAAATAATAATCATTGTAATTATAGTCGAAGCCATAGTAATAATCATAAAATTGTGAAAAATATTCAGACCAGTGGACGAGTAAATTGCCTTGCCAACTTTTGACCGTTTTCCCTGGATGTCTGGATACCCGGATGCCCTTGCCCTGCCAATCCTTTGCACATCAGTGTCTGCTGTACACAAATTATGCCTGCATTTAAGTAATTGTTGCAACTGATGACAGCGTTGGCTGTTGTTGCCGTTGCATGCATGCATCCTTGTCTGTCTCTGTCATTTAGCGTTAAAAATACGCAAAATAAAAAAAAATAGCAAAAATTGCATATATATATATGTGTATATAGTGGCAAGTATGGACAAGCGGAATTCATAAACTGCAGCGACGACAAATTGATAGAGGAATGGCAGGGAAAGTGGGGGACATGCGATGCGAATACGTTGCATATAAAATTTTACGAAACGCCATAAAAATATTTATAAAATTGTCACCAAGCTGCATGTTTACGAGCATTTAAAAAATAATATTTCCAATAATGTGAAAATTATACAGAAAGAATATGAGAAGGCACATAAACTGATTACACAAACGGAAATTACAAGATCCCGGCGATAGTAA
Source organism: Drosophila ogumai (assembly GCA_018904815.1). Taxonomy (NCBI): domain Eukaryota; kingdom Metazoa; phylum Arthropoda; class Insecta; order Diptera; family Drosophilidae; genus Drosophila; species Drosophila ogumai. The sequence continues at coordinate 63,785 of JAEIIJ010019203.1, read as the reverse complement.
GCGTATGATGTTTAATTTGTGTTTTAAAATGTGCGAATGTTTAACGCGGAATTTATAATGAATCGAAATCTATAAGAAAATAAATTAATTATTAAATATAAGTTAAACTAGTCTAGGATTTTTAAAGCCCATTAATGTTGTAACCAAATATTTTACATCTCTTTTAGGGTTTTAAAATCCTTAGTGATTTCTGTATAACGTTTTGTAAAAATCCAAACGATATATAATTTTTTTTTAGAGGAAAACCCCAACAAAATTACACATACTGCTACAATTTACACTAGCATTTCCATTTAGAATTTTAGAGAGTACGTACGCTCCATTGATTTCGCACAGCTTTTGACAGTTGAATGCATTTTTGATGCTCATTTCGGGGGTATGTCGTCGATGGAGATACATTATGTGCACATGTATCTGCAGTTCGGCTGGATTGCGTGAGTGCTGCACGTGTCAATAGCACCGCACTCACACGTTCTAGCAGCAGGAGGTACGGATGTGCAAAATCAGGAGAATATTTCACACTTGCTCGACTGCTGCTGACCCAAAGCAATTCAATACTCAGGGCTAAGGGCCCCTCCCGCCGCTGGCACGCAATTCAGAATTCAGACTAATCCAAAGAGCATTTCTGACACTTGCTGCCTTCTTCACCCCCTCGGCGTGCCTTCGTTACTAATGACTTGGCACTTTTCGCAGGACAGCATCAGGAGCAGGAGCTGGAGCAGCAGGCAACCTGTGCCACGCCCTTGGCTGTCAGGCATTTGTCATATTTCTGTCAAATAAGCGCTTTTAATATTGATAGCTGCCGCCGCCGCCGCCACTGCCGGCACTGCCGCCTGCCGCTGTCAACAGGATGTTGGCTTCAGCGCGCTTTCAGCTCCAGATTCGAGATACCCAGGAATCAGCTTCAGTCCCCAGCTTCAGCTCACTCAGTGCAGCTCGGAACGCAATCAGGCGTTTTATGTGAGCAGCTTAATGGGAATTTATTGCATTTCAGCCAGTTGCCCGATGCCACCCGCTTCCGCTGCCGCCACTCTCTCGGCCTTACATAATGAGTCTCCATTTATTTCCTTTTCATCTTTTATTTCTCCTTATTTTCCCAAAAAGAAATCAATAAGTATGCAAACGTCTCGCTGAGCTGCCAAATTTTGATTATGAGGGTTAACGATTTAACATTTCCAAGGGGTCATGATGAGGATTTATAGATGGCTGTTTGACTTAACTGTAGCGCCATTTGTTTGCATAACAAATTATAGAAAATGAAGCCTGGCCTGGCCTGGCCTGGCTGTCAGTCAGCGGGCGGGCAAACTAAAAATAAAAAATAAAATAAAAACAAAACAGACAAGTTATGGAACATTGAAAACATTAACTTGAGACTTAAAGTTTAAGGCCCAGCTCGCTGAAGCCACCTGCGCGGCTTCCTCCTCCCAATCGGTCTTGACCACCCGCTGTGCTCAATGTGGAAAAACAAAAAAATGAAATCCCAAAAAAATGATATAAATTTATTTATACTGGCTTGGGGGCATTTGCCTCGCCGAATGTGTGTGTCTCTTTTTGGTTCGAAATGCAAAATGCCAAAAGGTCATCAGCTTTTGGGCCCAGCATGAAGCATTTTCGCTGTGAGAGCAAAAATTATGATTGCAACATTTCTGGTTTTGGGAGGGCGATAGGCCCGAGCGAGTGCCTTCAAGACGGGGCTTATTTTTATTATAGTCAGTTATAGCCCTCGGTTATGGGTTATAAAACTAGGGTAACAACATTAATTGGGGGGCTGTGATACGACTTCAATTGAAGGCAATTAATGAGGGAGAGACTAATCAACACCGACGATACTGAAGTCTTACTTGAGGAGTTAATTCTGGCAGGTTTTGTTTATGGTTGTTTTCAGAGTTAATTGCAACAATATTTGCTATTAAATTATACAAATTTGTTACTTTCATAAATATATTTCGATATTGTAATATCCGGCTCGATGGACCAATTTATATAAATAAATGATGTATTAATTAATACCACAAATCAGGTATCTCTTAGCGATACACACAATTGGTTTGCCCTACAGGCAATCAAATGTTTTATTATTTAACATTAAAATCACAGAATATATTGTGTAATTGTCCTGCTTTTGCAAAAACATCGATAACAAAATTTATTTAATGCAATTCGAGTTTAGACAAGAACATTAAATGCATTAATGATGGCTTAATTAATAGACTCTGCGCTCTGGTTTCATTTAGCAAACTTTATTTATATACATCATTTATTTTATTATGCCCAATCAATAATTATTTTATATCTTCCCCAGTACGAGACTGGCCTGTGCAATTCAAGATTCATTTATTGCAGTCAGGGCCACCTCCTCTCTCGAGTCAATTGCTTCTTAATTGCCAAGCAAGACTTCTTGCATTGCGACTTACCTATCCCACCTGTCCCTGGTTCGTGTCCGAGCAATCAATTCCTTAAAGTTTACACAACAATTGCGGTTTAATTAGAGTCATGCATACTACATTATAAATGCCAAAGCCAGACATGTGTGTGAATCTGAATCTGACTCGGAGTCTGGTTTAGTCTGTGGCTTGCTTTTGGGGCTGGAGACAGGGACAGTTTTCAATATTTATTGCTGGGTGTGGCCCGTCGGCCCCTCCACCTGGCATAATGGCACTAAAAAGGGGCTAGTCTAAGTCGGACATTTAAGGTTCGAAATTCGTAATTAATTTATTGAATGCGTTCGTTCGCTCGTTCGCTCGTTCGCTTTCCGTTTCACGAGTGTTTAGTGTGCGCCCCGGAGGTTGTAAAATTTTAATGTCCACTTCATTATCTCGACTTGAAAATCTAATTACCAAAAGTGACTGCTGCAATGCCCCTCCTCGCCCCAGTTCCGATCCGTTCCCTTTTTCGGTTCGCTTTAGTGACAGTAGCCTGTCTCCGGGACATTCTTGAAGTGCCCAAGTGCCGAATTGCTGCGGGTTTGGGCCTTTTTCTGCTGCCGCTGCTGCCGGTGCAGCTGACGCCACAAAAGTCAACAATTTTTGTTGGTTTTTTCGGGCTCAATTAAAGAGTCGAACTGAAACCGAAACTTGGCTGGCTGCCGACTTGGCCTGGCCCAGGCCTTTATTATCTTGATGAGCGGCCAAACTATTTTACGAGCTCAACAACAAGTTAATTAGCCGCTGGTATTAATGCCCCCAGTGGCGGCATCAGCGGCGGCAGTTGCTTGAAACAAAAATTTTATGTTGTCAAATGGATTTTGACTCCGGTCAGTTGCTCTCTCCTTGGTTCCACTTCCTATCATTAATGAAGACGCCCTGGTCTTCATCTCCATCTTCATCGGCCTGGCAATTTATTTGCTTCTCCTTCTTTACTTCGCTTTATTATTTTTATTGCCCAGTGACCAGCCCAGAGGGACTATGCAAAAATTGTATAAATATGTATATATATATAATTGTATATATCTGTATTTGCTCAGCTAATGATTATAATTAGATTGCCCCGAGAAATGCGTGGACTGGGCCATCTTAATTGCCATTAAGTCAAAGTCTCGCACAGCGGCGAGCGTGTGAACATTTTGTTTATGTCGTTTCCGTTGCGCACCTGCACAGCCAAGCAAAAAAAAAAAGGCAAATACAAAAAACGACAAAAAATAATGATAAATGAAATCAACGAAAAATTGTTTCGCCTGGCTGTGCAAATAATTTTTAATTAAATGGCAATTGCGCATACGCCGCGTGTCCCCACGAGATGTTAGATAGATAAATCGTTAGACAGCCAAGTGCCAGCTGACACAGCTGTTGGCGACGTGTTGCAATTGCTGTTGCTGTTTATATTGCTTTTGCCGTTGCAACGGCAACACTAGGCCATAAACCAAACAATCCCAATTGTAATTTGCTTGGCCGTTTATTGAGCCGCAATTTGATTTGCCCGGCAACACCTCTCACAATTGTCTTAGGCTAAGGCCAAGAGTCAAACACGACTGCGACTCTCGATTCGAATGACAGCGTTTAAATAAAAACCGACAAATTAAACTTACAGAGACCTCAAAAAAAGTGGAGGGAAGAAACCCAGAGAGTCCCAGGGAAAAATCTTTTTGTATAAAATGCGTTACGACAACACGCCCACACTGTATCAATTTGTTGACTGAAGCCAACAACTGCAGCAAGTCCGTCCGGCCGCAATTTATTGTCGATTCCGATGATGTTGCATTAAATTGTTTCTCAGTTCCAGCACTCATCCCTTTCCCCCCCTGGTGGGGCCCTGCGTGGGCGGAAGATACGAAATTAAACAGAAACAAAAGGAGAAAAAAATGAAAACCAAAATAAAAGCAAAACAAATCGAGCCCCCCGACAAACTTTGACCCCAAAAATGCAAAGGCATTAGGTCGGAAGTGAAAGGGTTTGCCTAGGCTATTGACTGGCATTTAAGTTGGTTGGTGTTCTATGAACACTTTTAAAATATATTGTGATTGATTTATGGTGCACGTTTATGGGGAATCCCCGTAAATAAAAAAAAAGCTTTTGCAGTAATGAAACTAAAAACACAAGTCTATAAAACACTCACAGGTTTTGTTTTTGCCTTTAGGCACAATGGACAGTATAATCTTTATAGATACTTGCCTAGAAACATCTTCAAAAGAGTACGAAACAAATAATTAGTAATAAATTGAAGCCTTTTCATTTCCATTTACCAATAATTTGAAATGACTTTGCCAATCAATCAGCCCATGAAGGCAAGTGCACGTAACTTTAGCTACACATTTTCCATTAAATCATTCAAATAAAAGTACTCCAAATGGTAATTGATTCCACAGACTCTTCAAAATCACTTTCCCAGCAATTTGCGATTGATTTCCGCTTAGCGCAGCAAGTAAAAGTTCAATTCATGACATTTGGTCGACAGTTTTATTGGTGAATAATTGGTCATCATTGGAGTATTTGTACGCTGAGCGTATCGAATCGCACCGAACTCGTCCATGATTGATCTATTCAATGCCAATGAAAATGAAAATGGAAACAAAGCAGCTGCCATGCCAGACAACAGCGGGGAAAAAAAGAAGAAAAACAAAAACAGCAGCAACAGTAAAACTAGGGAAGAGCAACAGAAACAGAAAAAGAAAAACAGGAATCAGCTTATTCACAGGGGAAAAGTTGTGGGGAGTGGAACATAAATTATATGATATGTTTGTCCTAAAGGTGTGGGGGTGGTGAGATTGGGCGAGGCCTTGTGGATTATGGAAACGATTATACCCGGTAACCGAATACGGAAACGGGGTATATTGAGTGCCCCATAGTGTGGATTTGATTGATTACGAAGGACTGCAGTGCAAAGCGAAGATTATTCATAATTTGTGACTGTCCAAAAAGCTATAATTCTTCAAGAAAAAAAAGGAAAAACCAAAATAAAATCCATTGAAATTCAACAAACTAATAAATAAATATGTGTTAATAAATCTTGTTATTAAAGACTGTTTGCTAAGACCTCTAGTGAGCAGTAAACTTAAATTAAAAACTTTTAATTTATGATAAATTGTAAAATGGTAATGGGCATCTTATATTCTCCACTTTAAGAATGTAGTGATTATTTTTGCTGTTGCTTTTTTTTGCTTCTGCTCGCTGACGAGCCAAGCAACCACTAAAATAATCCATTAAAGATAAACTAAAAGCAAACACTAAACTTAGCGCTAAGCCCAAGGCAAACCGCAGCGCACCCACACACCCACGCACCCACCGCGCATACCATGAATGGGATTGATAATCAATCATTTATCAATGAGCCAAGGGGGCCCAGGCTGGCACACGCCTTTCCAGAAAAACTGCATGTGTGTTGTTCAAGCTTTTAGTTTGCGTTTAACGCCTCATGGCCTCTCCAAAGCGGAAGCAACTTTTGGGAGGGGGCTGGGTGCGAGGTTGTCTATGTGATAAAGTGATATGTCTGCTTGAGTAGAACCGCCTGCACGCATTACGAGCCCTTTGCCCCGATAAGGAATTCCCGCCCGAAAGATTGTGGGAATTTTTGGTGGGATGAGTGCTCGTCGTATTCGCGAGGGAATGCAGCTGCTACTGCTGCTGCTTCTGGGCTTAATTAATTTTCAAGCGTTTTCAGAGTTCTGATTTGAATCTCATCGTCATCAACTTCAATTGTGGCCATTGCCGCGGGTTCTATTGATTTGTACGAGATATATATTATGGTGGGAATTCCAGATTTCCGGGGTTACGGCATCTATTTTGCATGGGCTCATGCGGGTCGCGACCATATGCGGCGAGCCATTTCAAATTTATGCAATTTTGCGGCCGCCCTCTAATTTATTGATAAATAAAAGCGAGGAAAAATGGAAAAGTGGGAAAGTGGGAAAACGCGGGATTATGGCCTAACATTTTTCGCGCTGACTACAAAACTCTCGTTTTTATTTTATTCTTGCAGGAGCAATGCGGAGCAGCGGCGGCGCCAAACAAAATGAGGATGAGGATAAACCAGCGCGTTGGAGCAGTCTGCGATTATGCTAGAAATGCTCAAAGTGCGATATAAATTTTTATGAGTGTACGCGTTGAATTTTTACGACTGTCCGGAGGGGGGGACAGCAGGCACAAAAACAAAAAGGCAAAAATGTAAAGCGAATGCTACGGCGAGGACGACGATTTAAAACAATACTACAGGCTTAAAGTGCCAACGGAAATTGCATGCAACGAGGAGCTGCTGCCGTTGGCCCAGAGCAGGAGGCGTGGCACTAGGCGCCCCCCAGCACGTGACGCAAAACTAATAGACGCCATTTTGTAGCGGTAATTGGCAAGGCACACGTAAGCAGCTACGCCTTACATAACACAGACACACCGCCATCACCCATTTGCCACCCAGGCACACACAGACACCCACAGACTGTCTCAGTCTCAGCCTCAACCTCATTATGGCCGTTAGCAACATTGTCTGCGAGTGGCTGCGGGCCCTGGGCCTGGCCCAGTATGCGGAGAGCTTTCTGGACAATGGCTACGACGATCTCGAGATCTGCAAGCAGGTCGGCGATCCCGATCTGGACGCCATCGGCGTGGAGAACCCTGCCCATCGACACAAGCTGCTGAAGAGCATACGTTCGCTGAGGGAAAAGGGAGCTGCCTCCGTTTACTTTATGCTCAACGATCCCAACTCCCTGTCCGGCAGCATGGAGATCCTCTGTGAAACCCCGCCCAGCAACGAACTGGAGCTCGTCCTGCGAGAGCAATTGGAAACGGACGGAGTTCGACTCACGGCGCATCCATACTCAACACCGGTAAGTGGCTTAAAATGTTTACTAAAAAAATACCCAAATTGAGGTATATTTAAACATAAATTGTTATCAAAGCCCAAGCTCTTCATGTTTTAGAGGACTTAAATTGTACGCAACTTAATCTCCTTAATTTTATCCACTAAACTAAAGTTGAGTTAAGCAAAATTCGACTTTGAAAATTCGGCACAAGCATCATTAACATGCCAAACCCGACTCTCCCAGCCCTCCGAGAACTGAGGGTTTAAATATCTATTAAAAGTATCTGCTCCTGGCTGTCATAAAACTTTCAATCCAGCATGTTGAAATAGCCCGCACACACCCGCTGCTAGGAAAAGTTTGGCCCGGGCGAGCTTTCTATTACGAAATCCAATTGCAAACAAAACTGAAATTGCACTCGTCCCTACACACACACACACACCATCTGCTATTTCATTGAGCTGGGGCTCCTCTGCCGCCGCCCACAACAAAAGGGAGGCGAGCGAGCACTACTGTTCCCTGGCGAAAAACTATTCAATGTCAGTTTACATACTTAAATTAAAATTCTCGACATGCGAAGCTGAATCAAATAATGGAGCAGGGAATGGAATCGGGGCATGGGGCTCCCAGGGGCAGTTGCATCGTTGGCAAATGTCAACCCGGTCCGGTCCGCACTTGACAGTAAAATGGAGAACATTTAAACAGAGGCAAAGCAGGAGCTCCTCCATCGCCAGCTCCAGCTCCAACTCCAAGTGCTCAACACCAACTCTCCGCTGACCAGTGGCTCTGGTATGAGAAGCTTTTAGCTTTGGCTTCGGTGCTACAGTGGAACCCCTTTATCCTCCGACTCGAGACTCGAACCTCGAGTGTCATGTTGCTCCATGCCGGTCTCCATTGTTCTCCACTCAGCGAGTTCTTCGTCGCCCCTCGCCCTTTGTCTTGATTCCCCAAATCCCAGGAACTCCCCAGCCCCAAACTCTTGGCTGTAGCATCCACCAGGTAGGCGACATATCATGTGTTACCAAAAAGGCACCGATGGCCCCGAAAATGTTTCGTTTTCTGACCAGCAAATCCACAAAGTGCACTGAGAGTTAAGTTATAGAGTTAATAAAATATTTAGGTAAATTAATTCAAACATTAAATTCTTGAATATCTTCTAAATAAATACAAGCCACAAAAATACAAAATAATTTAATTTATCCTCCGGCTTTTTAGCTTTAAATGGTTTCCCAATTTTTCCTGTAGTGTAAAGAAGCATTTAAAAAATACCTTTTGCCTTCTGGCTTCGGGTCCTGGGCTCAGGTTTTATACTGCTGCCGGCTCGAGTGTAATTAAAATAATGCCAAAGAGCAGACAAGTTGCCGGATAAATGGCAACATTTGATGGACTTCTTTTAAGCTGTGGGAAAGGCTAAGATAAAGCGGCAGCAGCCCCAGCGGAAGCTTGATTTATTATGCAAAAATTTTTCGCAGCTTTAAATTATGGCCCCCCAAAACGAAATCTTAGAAGAACCCTTTTTTTCTTGTGCAAGCTCAAAGAATTTTGCACATCAATTCAGTGAAATGTGATTTATTTATATGAGGCAGGATTTCGCGAAGGATGGATGGAATGTCCGCAGACGAAGATGGAGATGGAGATGGAGATGGAGCTTGAGCTGGAGAGACTGGGCAACTCGGCATCGTTGGCGGCACAAATCACGTCATTGAGTTGTTTTCATCAAAAGGGCAGGCATGCAAAGGAGTTCCTCGAGCCCATCCGTCCCTCATTCATTCATTCATTCATTGCCTGACTGCCTCGCCTCAGTGCCTGACTGACTGCCTCCAGTGCCAGTGTTGGAGTATTTTTATCCCGAAAACTATCTTGGGGCCTGACGACCGACAACCGACAACGGACAACCGTCGACGTCTTGCAGTTTTGTATCTGCGTATATCGCTGGCATACAATTTTTATTTATTACTCATTCAGCTGCAAAATTGTTCCTTAATTGCCCATATCAGCTGAGAAATGAAATTTATTACCTGGCGTGTGTATATCGCCAGTGTCCAGTATCCCAGTCAGTCCCGTCCCCACGTAGCGCACTGCAGCTCCTCGCTGTCCGTTTGTATCTGCGCCTGTCCGCCGCATCATTATCAGGCCGAGTCCAAGTTGGAGTCTCCTCAGCTCTGGCAGCAGTGGCGGCCGTCCCGGAGATACTCGTATTCCCCCAGCTTCATCGACATCATTAGTTTTGTGCGCCGTGCCGACAACGTTTTGTATATTTACTTAATATTGCATTCGCTCTCGGTCGGTCTCTTGCTTGGGCCGAAGAAGCCATGACCATTTATCTCCGAGTCCGAGTCAGAGTCTGAGTCCGAGTCCGAGAGGAGCAGCCTTCTGTGATTTCTGATTTCTTATGCCAATTTACCCAGGACCAGTCGTTGAGGTTGCTCTACATTGTTGGATGCGATGAGCCAGCCAGCCAGGCCATCCTCATGATTATCCTCATCATCATGCCCATCATCAGGCCCATCATCGGCCTCTCTGCAGCCAGCATAGATCAAAAGACAGTTTGCTTTAGTTTTCCCTGCTCCGTTGTATAATTTTATTTTATGTGCCTTTAGCCTTGACCAGGTCAAGTTGGTTGGGCTTTGGGGTCGTCGTCGTTGGCTCTCTGTCCGGTATTTTATACTTTCTGCCCGGTCCGACTTGGCCTGACTTTAAGTTATTTCTTCGCTGGGGCTTTATTGATTTGTCCTCTTTGATCTTCTGCCTGAGCTGTGGCATGATTTCATTTTTATGAACTTGAGCTTGGATTTTCGCCGGCGACCGTGGTCGTTGTCTCTTGCCCCTTTTTTTTCTTGGGCGATTTTGCGTAGCGTGGCAAGTAATTGCCGCAATTCAATTTGTTCATTTTGCCTACGTGCTGTGTGGCTTTATTATTGTTGATTTTACTTGCCGATTATGGCGGAAATTTTGTATTAAATTGGTCGGTGTCTCTGGCTGCTGCTCATTTACTTTCGATTATGTGCGCCCCTGAATTGAAATTAATGCGAGAATATAAATTGAGGTTGAGTATCATATGAAATCTTTCCCAAGCTTACCTCTTCAGCTCATTCTGTTTCCTTCTATTTACAAAAGAGTTTAGTTTTATTTTTCTTCACCATCTTCTGAGGGTAAAAGATCTTTGACAGATTTCCTCTAAATCTCCATTAGCTATTACCCAAACCCTTGGGCAATTAATTTTCGGTAAAATTTCCAGCAGCTTGAGTGAGTTTTCTTTCATTTACCCGCATTTCCCTTGCCATCTGCATACATCTTCGGCCTGCATTTTCCAGCAGCTAGAAATAAACTTTTGTCATTGCACTAATTAAGCCCAGAAAAGAGTAGAATTGTTATTTCGTTTTTCAACCCCTAACCCCTCGGAGCAGCAACATCAAAGCAGCCAATTTTCCAGCGCCCCCAAAACTCTAACCCCCAGCCGGTAAAAAGGGGGAAAATTTGCATAGCTTTCAGCATTCAACTTAATCAAGCATTTAACACCAAAAAGTAAAACTGCGAAACCATTCATTGCTCATAAAAAATTAAAGTCTAATTGTGCGCGGCAAAGGGAAAATGAGGAAAATTGACGGAGGAGGAAGTGAAATAGGAAAGAGTATTGGGGGGGAGGAAAATGGAAATCCATGTCCAGGGCAACATTGTATTTTTTGTTTTGTTTTCCTTTCACACCGCCTGCCAACGTTGGACCCTAAACTGAGCGGCGGCAAACCCTCTTCAAAAAATATCCTCCCGTCAGGAGCACAGGAACCGGAACAGGAACAGGAATACGAGCAACAGGAGGGGAGGACATCGCCAAACCGAACCGTTTGCTAACGTGCTGCGGCTGCGTGCTTTTTAATTAATTTAATTGCAATTTAATTACGCTTGCTATTTAATTAAACACATTGAACAAGCGAACGCGAACAAGTTGGCCGTTCTGTTCCAACGTTTGCTCAAGCCCAATTGCATGTTAGCCTTACTTTCGAGGGGTTTCAAGGGATTCTTGGCGCTCTAAAAATTGCCAATAGTTTTTCGGTTGCTTAATTAGACCCGGCACAAGTTAAATTGATTTGTTTGATGGAAAAAGAGTTTGCCTTTTGAGTTTTGAAAGGGTAATAAAATTGTTGTCATAGCAAAAAAAAAAGATATAAATTTATATTAAAAAAGAAAAACGAATATGAAATTTAAGAGGTTTCATTATAATAATAGAAATCTGGGCATATATTAATTGATATTCATTAAAAATAAGCTTCACTCTAACAAAATGTTTGATAAAAAGGCTAACATTTTTAAGAACATATCCAGAATGTGTGTGTAAGTTTCTACAGTTTTCACTCACTTATTTTTAAGACCCCGGCATACCAAATTAAGTGTTGACATAACATTTAGTTTAGTAAGTGTAATGGCTCTTTGCTACATTGTTGCTTCTGTCCTGCATTCGAATTCAGCTGTTTGCTCCCCATAGGCCTGGATAATTTGCAGCTCCGTTGATAATTGACGATTAATTTAATAGAATGCCCAAGTTGGGAGTTGTGGCCACTAGTACGACTAGTGCTCCTTTCTTTTATTTATTTCTTCCCGACTGCCCGTTGTCGGCATGCTCAATTGTGCGAAGTTATTTCGCATTCGCCGCAAAGTGGCACCAAAATGCTGTCGTCGCCTGTCGCCTGCCTGTCGTGGTTGTTGCTATTTCCTCGGTTTGGTAAGTTCTAAACAACTTGCCACATGCTTTGAAGCTGGAGAGCTATGGAGCTACGGAGCTGTGGATCCGCGGACTTGGCCTTACTTGGAGTTTATCTCATATTTCACATGCCGCCGCAATTACTGCGGCTACTTACTGCTGCTGCTGCTGCCGCTGCTGCGGCCTGCCTGCCATTTGCTCCCAGGCCCCAAACAACTCCTGTGTCAACTGGCTGGAAAAATAAGGCGGAGAGGAGCTGGAGCAGGAGCAGTGGCAGGAGTAGGAGCCGCCGTGTCCGCTGCCTTGAAATGTTTCATAAATACTTGAGCAACGCGGCAAACATTTTGCTTATAAATCAAAAAGTGACCACGGCGGTTTCTCTTTCTCCGTTTCTCTCTCTCTCTCTTAGCCAGCTCGTTGACAGGCGCTTATAAATCTTGTCGCGCACTTCGCGACCAGCTCCCCAATGGTCCCAATGGCCCGGGCAAAACACAGCCTCCAACGAGGACGAGGCTGGACGCGGACTTGGACCTGGTCGCGGTGCAACCTACGCCAGGGCCACTTGTGCGTTTCATATAACCAATTACAGAAAACGGAAAGAGACAGCGCGAGACAGGGAAAGAGACAGCTGGCCAGCGGGAACGGCAGCGGTATGAGGATGAGCGGAATCATCTTGTCCTTTATTCAATTTGTTTTAAAAGACTTGTAGGTTTTTTTTTTAATACTCTTGCATTGAAAGGGTATTTTGAATTTGTAAAGTAGGGGTTCTTTATTTGATTATTTATTTATATTTTGATTTGTAATTTGGATATCTTATTTCAATAGATAAAAGTGAATTGTGAATGGCTTATAATAGCTTATAAATTCGACCATAGTGTGACACTTTATCTCTTTTGTCAATTCAATGGTCACTTTGCTTCATTTGGTTCAGTTCGCTTGAAGGTTTTATAAGGAAGTTTTGTAAAGGAAGTGAGTCCCTTATGGACCATCCTGTCGCTCACACTTGTTATGCCAAAATTTATGTTTTTGCAGGGGAAATACTCTCATTGGCAGCAACAGATCCGACTGAAAAAAAAGGGGGAAATGCGATAGCTAAACAAATCGCATTCGAGTTGACATAACTCGCTGTCAAAGTGTCGTCTGTATGTCTCATAGTTGCTGCTGCTGCTGCTGCCGATGTTGCTGCTGTTGTAGCAGCAATTACACATTTCACAATTGTGCCACGCTAATGATGGGAGTCCCACGTCCAAAGCGCCGTTGACAACTGCCTGTAGATTTTTGTGACATTAGCCAATTGTACAATTGCGTGGAGTGAAAGGCGGCCTAGGAGCACAGAGTACCGACTTCATTGCTCGATGGACTTGTGGCTTCTACCTCCCCATCCTGCTTATGCTGCTGCTGCTCCTTCTCCTCCTGCTTCTCTGATCTCTGACTCTCCTTTGGCTTTGGGGTGATTGTGCTGTCCAGTTCATTGATATGCCCGTCGCTGCTAAATGTCAATTAATGTCATCAACTTAGTAGTTGGCTTCTCGTCGGTCCCTTGCTTTTATTCCTCTCTTTTTATTGCGATTTGGTTTTCGTTTTTTTTCCTTCTTTGCTTTGCCTTTGAACGTTTTCGCTTTTAATTGGGCGTTTAGCCAGAGTCCAGCTTAGATTTTCAGTGGGCGGTGGGTGGATCCATGGGGCAGATGATGAGTCCACTGCTCTTGACTTCAACCGCTGAATGATTAACCAGCAAGTGAAAGTTGTTTGCCTGACACATTTACTGTCCGGCACGAAGATGCATTCAAAAGGATTCGTTCGTCCCCGTTCTTCACTTTCTTTCTCTACTTTCATCAGGCTTTCATGCCCTAGTTCCCGCCTCGCTCCCAAGCTGGAGCTAATTAGAGCAGTTCCAGGCTCTATGCATAAATCAAACATTGCACAAGTGCAGCACCAGAGATGCCGCCTTGGATTTTAGGCTGTGTTTGCTGTAATTAACAAGCAGCTGCTGCGATTAGGAACGAGTTACCAAAAAAAGAAAACCGGAGAAATGTCGACCACGCAAGGCGAATATTAGATACCTGATGAATATTTTTCTTATCATAATTTATGTGTTTGAGGTTCTAACAATAATTAATAAAATCTTTATAACTATCTGATATTTTGAGCTTTAATATATTATACTTTTTAATCCTTTTGCTCACCTTTACACGATTTAAATGGAATAATTTATTATACTAAATTAACAAATTCTTTATTGCTATGACAAAACCCTTGATAATATGCCAAAAACCCTTGGCCAGGGTATAAATGCAAATTTCAGTGGACTAAGAAGTGTTGCAGTTAGATGGCAGAATATACCCACCCGGCAACTAGCTAGGCATCTTTCCCAAAAATAGAAAAAAACAGAGAAAACCTGGTTGCAAATGTTGTGCAAATAGTCACAGAATTTGGTGCAAATGCAGCTTGGGGCAAAGTACGAGAATGGGGGGGCTCTTTGGGTTAAAGTGGAGTGGAGAAATCTCATCTCGGCTCACGCCGCTCCTGCTGCATTTTCAGTTGGATTTTCGGGTCGCTTTGGTTTTTGATTTTTGCCTTGGCCATGTTGTCATATTTCTCCCCGTGCCGAGATGGATGGGTTTGATGCTGGGGCTGGGTGAAACACGGGGGACTTTCAGAGGTGAAGGATGTGGATGCGGACGTTCACGTTGCGAGATGTTGTTTGGCTTACACTAAACGACATAAGCATAAATCTCACTTACCTACAACTTGATTTACTTACTTCTGTCTGCCTTTCTCCCCCTGCTGCTCTCTTTCTCTTTCTCTGGTCCCTGTTGCTGTCTCGGTCTCTTTCTCCGTGCGACGTCATAACGAATGTGGCCCTGTCAACATTTCAACTTTGCGCCATTTATGTTGGTCAGCCGCCTGCAGTTTTCTGCTGAGCTTTGAGCTCCAAGTCGTGGACATGGGGTGTGTGTCTTTTTTAGTGTGTGGGAGTGGGTGCTTCACGTTTATTTTTGCATGTGCAGACATTGCCCTCTGTCTCTGTCTTTGCCTCTGCCGCTGTCTCTGTACCCTGCTCGTAGGCGTAGCATTTTCCCTTCCTATCTCGTCCTTTCAGTTCCCATACAGTGAGAAAAGTAAATAAATTCGATGAAATTAATTAAAACTGGTTATAAAATAAAATATATTAAACTATTATTAAATTTTAAAATCATTATCGTTGTAAGAACATGCTACTTTATAAAGTGTGACCATGCTATTGTGAAAAGATGTGACCATAATGTCTATTAAGTATGACTATTACCACGATTCTCTTAAAAGTGTTACCTTGATACTTGTTTTTTTTAAATTATTTTCTAATTTAAATTGTTTATTAATTTCTACACATGAAAAATTACACATATAATAGGAAGTAAGGGATCATTTCTTTCACTGCACGAGTATTTTCATGGGTTACTTCATAAATATATTTCCTGTTTTATGGTGGTCCACTCTCTCTCCATGCCCCACTCTGTTTCGTTACTTATGATTCATTTGGCAATTTGGGGTCGTCTGACATTTGATATAAATGTTGAACATTTTGTGTAGCCTCTCGTAAGGATTTGCATAATGATGATGATGGCAATGATCATTGGGGGGCTAGACTAAATGGGTTTGGGTTTAGGTCCACGGTCCAACCGCCGGCATGGGTTAAGCCGTCAGCTTCTTTCACATGACACGCTGGGCCATAAATTTGCAATTCCCCCGAATCGGTTGGCGGCTAATCCCTGGACTCTAAAACAGCCACACCTCACTAAATACATTTCCATTTCGGCGGCCACCTGCACCATTTTATCACCTCACTCGGCGAGGCCTGTACGCAAAAACCAATTTGGAGCACCCACACAAAGGAGGAAATTTAGTTGTTAAACTCGAACAATTTCAACAATATTTCTGCGCGCATAAATTGCCGCCATCGGGGGACATACTCTTGCCCCCCACTGCCTCCGCTTGACATTGTTGCACCATTCAGTTGCATCCGCTGCAACTGTCGCCCAGTTGCACTGCCTTTTGCCGTTCGTTGTTGCGGCGGCTGCTCCCCTTTTTTCTCCTTCTACCTTTTTTCTTTGACTTCTTTTTTTGGTCAGTCAACGACTTCGACTGGGGGTCATAAATTTCCACTTGGCGAGGGAGTCTCGAAGGGACGGGCGGGGCCTGGGCACCGACGACATTTTGGCATTTTCCCTGCATGTTGCCTCAAGTGAATTATGTTTGGCAGACGCAACTGCAGCAAGAAACATTCAGCAACTGCGGCAACAATGAGTTACCATTTATTTATTTGCACTCCAATTTGGCTTAATTACTTGCCAAGAGCGTTGAAACGAATGTACATAGCAAAAATCTATTTATTTTAAATGGAATTTTATTACAAGACTGATACTAAATAATCCATTAAAATAGGTGTTGAGCCTCGTACTAAATAGAGTATTATTTACAGGAAATTATTACTTTTTGTAAAATTTTAAAACATGTATTCCTCTTTCTGTTTTAAACACTCTTCAGCCAAATTAACTCCATATAGCTCCTATTTCCTATCTCATAATTACTAACCAGACGCAATCCATTTTCTCCTCCAACGGCAGCTACACAAATCCAATCCTTTGCCTCCTCCTCGATAATATTACATTTTCATTAGCCCGTCCGGCTGCCTGCTGGCTGCTTAATTAATTTTAGTTGATTGTGCCACGCGTGGCATCTGCGGAGTGTCCAATAACCAGACGAATCTCGAGCGCCAGTCGGAGGCGGTCGGAGGAGTCTTATCTGTTTCCCCAGTCTGGCGATTCGATTCGCTTCGCTTTGAAGCTCAGGCTGAAGCTCGCTCATCAACGGGTATTCGCAAGCATATCAGTTTTCATAATTGGCACTGCCCCTTAGCTGGACGGTACGCGGTACGTGTTGTTGTTGTTGCTGTTGCTGTTGCTGGGCAAACATTTCATGTTCAGACTTCCCACTCAAGTGGACATTTGAGCCTCCTTTTCGGCCAGGTCGGTCTCTCATCTCATCTGAGCCCCAGAGCATCGGCTTTGCGTTCGACTCCGGCTTCGTCTTCTTCTTTGGCCTCGGTTCTGGTCCATTGCCATGGCAATGTTTATGTTGTTGCGTTGTATCTCTGCTGATATGTGCAGCATCATCACCTCATTTAGATATGCGATATGCAAACGCTTTGGCTACGCTTTACGACTGCTGTTGCAGCCGAGGCACTGGGAGAAAATGTATTACAAAAAATGAATTTGTTCGACTTTTTATATTTAATATAGAAAATTATATTGATCAAAACGAGCTTTAGCTTAATAGGATAAATAAATACAAATGAATGGCTTAAGGAGGGATGCTCTAAGTCTTGCCTCACGAGTTTATAGAAATGGTTTAATGTTACTTATGTTTTAAAGCTTAAAATTTCTCTGATTAGTCAATCTCTATTTAAAATTCTGTACAATTTTTTGCCCAGTGGATATATATATTCCTTTGCTTCGGAGTGCCATCCTTTTTTCCATTTGCAACTCCGGTTGTCGTTGAACTTGACCCTGAGGCTAAGCCAATGAAGAACATGCGCCTTAAATGCCTGAAATCGACTCGGACACGGATGCTTCTTTGCCAGTCTCCAGTCTCCGGCTTTCAGTTCCCAGTTCCCACTTCTCAATTCTCAGTTCATGGTTCTCAGTTCACTGTTCGTGTTCCTTGGTGCCAACGCATTGCACTCAATGAAATGAATTGGTTGACATTAGTAAGCAGACGACTGTTGTTGCAGTTTCCAGCTGAAATTCTAAACGAGTTGGGTCTAAATCCCGGGACCATGACCATGCGAAAGGTGTGAGATGTGGTTGTGGGTCTTAGCTGCCTTTAAATGGGGTATATATGTCGGATTGTATAAGCGAAAATTGAGATGGAGTCGGAACGCTTAGGTTGCGAATGGTCAGGCCGATAAGATATGAAAATTGAATTGGTCTTTTGGTCTGTGGGAATGTGATTTGTGTAAAGGTGCTACCACACAAAGCTGATATAAATCTGAATAATGGCAAATAAACAGTGAAAACAAACAAATATGAAATTAATTTAACGCACAACTCAACTACTGGCAACCCACTTTATTTCTATTTAAATTCTTTGAAATATTCTTGGTATTTTAAATGTCTCCCATTTTAGATCGTTGAATATGGGCCACGACAGAGTTAAGTTCATCATGGCAATTAACAAGGCATTTGCAGTGCCGCCTAGGCGGATTCATGTATATAAATTCAGTTCCATCTGTCATGGCCTATCAAAAGTGTTGTCACTTCACAGCTGTCTGAGCTGAGCCCAATTCATATCAATTTTCATACAGTTCCCCCCTTGATTGCAGCTTCATTTCCCAGCTAGCAGTTCCCAGTCCCCGGATCCCACATCCCACATCCCAGTTTCATTCCCACAGAGCGTCGCACATTCGCAAACACTCCACTCAGCGCCAACTAATTTCGCATGCCCTGGCACCATGAGTCGAGCACTTCAATCCCCGTTTCCAGGCAAGACAAAATGCATAATAATTTCAGCCCTTCAGCCCCTTTTTTTTCGCCCTTCCCCTCTGCCAAAAACACCCGAACCCGACTGAGACGGGACTCAACCCAATTCCATAAAGCGAAAATCTCAATGGGCGAGCTAGAGCAGGATGGGATCCATATCCATATGCTAAAGCGAATTCGCCGTGGCGCACTTGTCTAAAATGACATAATTTACGGCGTAGCGCAGTGCCGCAGTTACGCCCACCCAACAGGGCAAGGAATTTTATAAATAATATTTCACTTGTACATATGAAAATTACCCAAGCTCTCGCACAGTTGTAAGCATGCAGTGACCGAAATTTTGGGGGATTCTTGTTCTAAAAATATATATAATATTAAGGAAATTGGAAATATTTTAATAGTCTTAAGAATTATTCAAGGATCTTGTATTTATTATAAGAAATAATAATTTAGGCAATTAATACTGTCCACAGTGTTTTAAAATATACCTTTAGCTTAGGACATTTTTTACTGACACGTTTGCCGCCCTTTATTTCCCTCAGTGCATGCGAGTGTGGCGAATGTATTCATAGGGCCTCGTACAATTCCTTGACTCTGCTCTGATCTGTCTGTTGGTCTGTCGGCTTGCTCTTATTGCCAAATAAATTCGTGCAGCAGTGAAAATGAAATGTGTAAAATATGTGGCACGACTGTCTGAGCCGCAGGCAAAAGCCAACAGCCACCGGCTGAAGCAGAAGCAGTAGAAATAGGAGGAGGGGGTGGAGGAGGATGAGGAGGCCTTGCCCCAAACTTACGGCCCCTGTTCGGGCCAAAAGCCATTTTTATATGGTTTTCACTTTTTGTGTGGTGCTTGTAGCCGTAGCTGTTGCTGTTGCTGTTCCTGTTCGTTTTGGCTCCGCTTGTTGATTGTAGCTGCTGATGGGTTGCCGCAACACTGCCCTGCCCCAAACTCCAAACTCCAGACCCAGTTTCGGCTGCCGCTTCTCCGCCTCTCGGCCTTAATTAACTGCTTATGAATCTGCATATGCAGAGGCAGTCGTCCTCCCTTTGTGTGTAGGTGCTGCTTGTTGCAAACTAAAAAAAAAAAAAAAAAAAAATCCAAAAAAAAGAAAAAAAAAAAAGCAGAAGTGGAGAAGAAACCCAGAAAAAGAGAAAACAGGATGCTCATTTAAATATTTAATGAAGTGCCTGTGTTGCTGCAAGAGATCTAGGCTGCAGCTAATCGTGCCAAGCTCCCCACATGTAACAGTTTCTGTTTTTTTTTTTTTTCCTTTTCTACACTTTAGTTTCAATTTTTTCTCTTCTTTATAGGTATGTTGTATTTTTGTGTTTCTTTTTGGCTTGGTGGCGGGGCACCTCTTGACCCATTTCGAGGCTGTCTTTAATTAGAAATTAATTGCAACAAAATCGGGCAAAGTGGAGGGAAGATGGGAGAAGAAAATGAGAAGCAAGATGCAGGCGGCGCCCGGAGCGCCTTGAATTGATGGACATGAGCTTGTTGCAAGCCTTGACTTGACACATGCCAAAACAGGCAACCAACTATGAGCCGACTTCAGTTTTTGTTCTGACTTTGGGTGTCTGCACCGGGAAAAACATGATTTACTTACTGAATAACTTAAAAATAGGTAAAAGGAGCTTATAAAATGTAAGAAAACAACATAATTAAATGCTAGTATGCTAGTATATGTTAAAATTTTAAAATTTCTTCTTAATTTAATTTAAGTTTAATTAAAACCCTATATGTAGGTCTGGTCATATAGATTTTCCTTAATATCCCGCTAATAAGATTTTTCCACTACTATAAATATTAAATAATTTTCCTACCTTTTTCCTGTGTAGCTGCAGCTGCCTTTGGGTTTTTATTTATTTATTTTGGTTTGCATTACATGGACATGCCTTCAATTCAGTTGGCAACACCTTTCAGTCAAGTCATGGTCTGTCTTGGCCGGGTCTTGTGGTCCATTGTCTGGATGGTGGAGTGTCTCTCTCTCCTTATTTCACTCCGCACCGCCTACACAGGGAGCTCGGTGATTTTTGCTTAAATTTATATTTACTTTTGCCTGGCTGTTGGATGGACCTCATGTTGTTATCATGTGACATATGTGCATCAACGCCCCATGTTCGTTCGAGGCCTGTCAACGCGGCCAAGAAAGACACCCGTGGTGGTGCTGTGGTGCTGTTACTGTTGCCTGTTTGCTGTGGTTGGCGGTGCCGCTTCTGCTGGCGGTGGAGTGGGTCCAAGATTTATGCTGACAACTCAGTGTTTGATTGGCAAATGGATGGGGTCGTGGCTTCGGGGGAGCCAGCGCGTCGTATGCGTAATTTGACAAGTCTTAAAGTTGCCAGTGATTTAATGCCGGAGAATACACACCCAATACAGTAGAGCTGCAGCCAGAGAAGTGGCAACTTCCGCATGCCGCTAATTGGCAGGACCATAGTGTGAGTGTGTGTGTGTGGTAGTGCAGAGCGGAGCCACAGGGGGCATCCTTGGCTGGCAATTAACCCGCATTGCCCCAGTCGGTCGGGTAGTTGAACTCCAAGTCAGGCTTTTGTTCTCTCCTATGGCTATGCCTGCTGCCTTCTTTCTTTTTTCGGCAATAAACTAATGAGCGACAAAATGCAAAAGCCGCAGACTAGTGAGAAAGGAGCGCAAAAAGGGAGAGAGGTATTCACACTAGGCATGCAAAATGTACACTCTGCAAAAATATTACCGATTAATACAAATGGAAACTTTGGAGAACCTTATTAACTCTTCATAAACCTTTTTTAAACTTGCTGAGAATATGCATTTAGCCAAAGTATTTATTCGAAAAGAATTCGGTTTGAAGTACCAACCTTCTATTTTTGATTTTATTAGTCTCCTTCTTTTCCAAGTGTACCCTTCCCTGGGCTGGGCCTTAATTAGAAGGCAACTCCCGGCACCCAAGTTGGCTTAGACGATGACGATGACACCCAAACAACTTGCAACTATGCACTATTAACCCTTTGTGCCTCATGTGACTGTCTGTAGGTCTGTCTGTGCTCGTTTGTGAGTGCATGCGGGTGTCCTCGGCAAATCTCATTTAGCAATTTAGCTGCACACCCACTCACAGAGGCCTTGGTATCTGTTTCTGTCCCAGCTGCTAGACCTGCTCTTGTCCCTGCCCCTGTCCCTGTCCCTGCCCCTGGATTCCTGGATCCTTGGCTCACGTCCATCAGTCGTTTGCTCGTTTGCCTGCTCGCTCATTTAATTAACAGTCGCGCGCCACGCCATGAGGCAAGCTCTCCGCTGGGTAAATAAAAGGAGGAGGGAGGCTCGGATCCGAAGCCGTATCTATAGCTGAAACCGAACCTGAACCTCCGCCAAGTCAGGGCTCAAGGCGTGCGGCTGCAATGATTCTTTTGGGCTCTCCTCCTTTCTGCCGGCAGATGAGCAAGTTGCATGTTTTTTTAATTATGAATTATCGTTCCGCCCTGACGGAGACGGCTGCTTGACTGGTAACTGGATGACGGGATGACTGGCTGACTGGCTGACTGACTGGTGACTGCCTCATATGGAGCTTGTTGCATTTAAATGACATAATTATGGCGCATAAAGCAACTCCCACACAGGGCGGCATTTCAAAGGTAACCCAGCCCCGGCAGACAAAAAGAAAATGCTTCTTCCTGGCCTTTCCTCTTGCCCCGCCACGGACGTAAATTAATATTTCCGAACTGGCGGCAGACAACTTGAAAAAATTCCGCGCTCAACAAAATACGAGTGCCGAACAATGCTAAACGAACAAAATACAATAAAAAAGAAGCCTTTATTTTCTATTTATATTGTATAACAATTTTTATTTGCACTGGCGGAGCCACTTAACTGCCACGCCTCCTGCCGAATCCACTTGAATTTTTTTCTGAGTAGAGATTCGCAAAATTTGGACAATTGAGAGCGTATTTGAGCGTTAAGGCGCATATTATGTGTGCAAATATATCAGGAGCAAAAAAAAGAAAAGTATTTCAATTTTATTTGATTTTCATACGTTTTCTGGGGGAGATTTTCTTTCTTTTTTTTGCTGAACTTCAGAGTGAAGGCCACTTGTGAAAACCATTTTCATTATGAGTGGTGGGTAGCCACCGAATAAAAAATGTGGCCGGCCAGCGGAAGTGGAAAATAAAATGTATAATAAAACTGCAAATAGAAGGAATAAAATTCCATATTGATTTGAACGCACTCAAACACACAGCCATAAAAAAAATATTTAAAAAAAAAAAAAAAAAAAAAACAGTGAATGGCCTAAACAAATAAAATGATGAGCGTCAATGAAGCGGATGCTAAAATGTTTGACTCTCCTGGGGAAGAAGAAATCATTCTGCCTGAATGTGTGTTGATTATCAAGTACAGTGAATACTCTATACAGAAATTAATGCAGTAAACTGCCAAAAAGCATGCCAATATGAATTATAACCAACGACTTGATAAAGGCTTTAAATAGTTGATTATTTGTAAAGATTTCATTTTCCTTTATATCGCTTAACCACTGTTAATCAATTTGGTATAGATTGGTTTCAATTTTCAAGTGCAATGAAGTTGAAGAAGCCGCAAGCTCTTGGCTCCTACTGTATTGCATTTTGAAGTATTTAACTTAATTGAAAATTTGTTTGAGTTGAACACCAGACAAAGATAGCAAAAAAGAGGTTATCGTTCAGAAAAAAACTTACCTTTGCCAATGTCTAAATGAAGCTGTCCAAAGAGAAACAAATTTTTGAATAAAAAAGGGAGAATAAAGACAAATGAAATATATAAATAATGTGAATAAACAGTCAGCTTAATGAGGAAAAACTAGCTAAGCTCAACTTTGTCTGCAAATAATTACTAACGCACTTCAATGAATACTCAATGATAATGCTAAAAACTAAATATTTCATGGCAATAAAAAGCTTTGAAAAAAATTGATAAACAATAATAGAAAGCTCTCGCATAAAGGCTAATTAACTATCGATTGTTTTTGTTAGAGCTTAAAAATTATTACATTGCAATTATAAATAATGCCCGGCAATGGGTTGGCAATTAAGCATGCATGAAACCACAAATTTGCATTCAAATTGCACACAATATTAGCAACAGAATCGAAAAAAGTTTTTATCTACAACAATCTACACTCTTAATAATTTCAGCAAAAATATGAATTTAAGCTGATTAATAAAAATGCAGGCTTAATATTATAAACACTTTTTGCATTCCTTCTGCAGCTGGTTTAAATTACCAATTAAAAGAGAAATTAATACCAGAAAGGGGAGTGAAAATCCCTGGCCTCACATAGAGGACGTGCCAATGCATAACAAACGATTTTAGTTGCTACATTTCCTCCGTTCTATGGCATTATAATATGTTAATGATATCAGTAATCTGTGCCCCCAACTAATAATTAGTTTTATTGATCGACGGCCGCATTAATTGCCCTGCTTAAGATTCCAGGGAAGCCAAGGCAAATGGCCAAGAGCGGGAGTAGCCAACCATTCATCAAGTTCGGGGCCTTGACAAAAGGCAAAACAACTATATATATATATAAATTCCGCTGAAAATAAATGTGTGCGCGCTAATGAGCCTTAATGGCGCTTCAACCGAAAAGTAGGCAACACTTGGTGAAAATTTTAATTCCCCGAAACACGCAGCAGGAAAAGGCCTGGTGGGAGCCTGTTAACTTGTCCGCATCGTCAACACCTACAGCATTTGATTTATGGCCTCCTAAAGCACAAACCCCGCTGACATTACCGCCTCCCGAAATGCCCGAAAAATGCCCCTTTAAATCTGCATGCGTTGAAATAAATTCCTGGAGCTGCTGCCATACCACTATGGCTGCTCTACGTAGCACTTAATGGTAATGCATAAAAACGCACTTAAATAATCCCACGCAATTAATTCAGCATTCAGCCGTGTACCATTTTTTTTTCTACTGTGCTTTGTTTACTTAATTGGTAAACATTTTGTTACACTTTTACGAGCACCAAGGTGAAGGCAGCAAATCAACCATCAGTCGACACCACTCTGCGCCAGAAAACAGAAGTCGCTGCATACTGGCGTTCGGTTAATGGAGCAACTTTTAACAGCGCTTACACACACCCATCGAGGCACACACGCACCCAATTTAATATGGCCTTTTTATTGTTGCTCGCTACTTGCCTTTGTTAATTAAAACACAAACACGTGCAGTACGCATAAAATATTCAGCAGGGAGTCGCCACCTTTGCCACTCACACTCTCGCCGCCCTATCTCTACGCATATCCCAAAAGCGGGATAAAACGGAGAATGATATCATGCCGTTTTCACTATTGTTTTCATGGCCCATATAAATATATAGGAATCTGTACTCCCAGCATTAATTAAAGGCAGGTTATAAAAATAACCACGTAGGCGCAGATGTATTACATTTTTTCTAGTTCAATTTTTATATTTTTAATTTAAAAGCAAAGATAAGTTTCTGATATTAAAAGTAATAAAACAAAATATTTTTGTATACCAAATTATTCCTTTTTATTACTCGAAACCCTTATTAGTTTTAAAAATATTCACACCCCATAAAGTGCATACAATATTTCCAAAAATATTGTTTTTCATATACATTTTTCCATAAATGCAAATGTAATCCTTTTAGCGCGTCGTTTTCATTACATTAACGAGGCAAATAACATTTTGGTTTTATCAAAATATATATAAGGAAAATTTTTAAGGGGAAAAAATGAGTGTTTCGTGCTCCCTTGCCCGTTTCATTTTTTATGCCTGTTTATTTTAACCAGGCAGGAATATTTCAGTTATGTTTTTTTTTTATTTTTTCCGCATGCCCCGGCAATCATATTCGTTTATCCGCGCGTCCATATCCCCTTTCATGTTTGTTTGCTTGCCGTTATGTGCAAAACAATTTCATGTCCCGTTTGTGCCCCCTAGTTTTTGTTGCTTTTGCCGGTTACGCCGGCAATGGTGCAACATTTTGTGGCTTCCAAAAATATGCGTGCTTAAAAACGTTGGGATCATAGAGAAAGGGAAAAAATTCTAAAGGATTCATAAAATGTAGGCTTTAAAGCATAAAATTATACAATTTCCTATAAGCTGTTTAAGCCAGATTTATTTGTGAATAAAATATAAAACAATCAATCTCCAAGAATCTTTGTAGGGTTTTGCCATTATTTCGCATTTTTATTTTCTAAATCAAGCTACGAGTTAGGAAAACGTTTAATTTTAATGTATTCTTCTTTGCTTTCCCAGAACTATTTGCCAGAATTTAGATAACATTTTAAATGCAATTTCTCCTCTTTTGCAAGCCCTTGCACCTTTATCCCACCACTTTACACATCTGTCCCAAGTTCGTTTGTAATTCTTGGACCGCACTCAATGCCGAAAAATATGTAAAATTCTGTGTTTCCCCACCGAAAAAATGGTTACAAAAACATGAAATGGTTTCGTCATGAAAGATGCAAAAAGCGTCGACATGCCAGCGAGGATATTCCGCAAAATGTGTGAAGATGAGGTGGGATGGGTTGGCGGAAGGACAAAAAGGACAAAAGGGAGCGAGCTGGTTATGCAAAAGGAAGGAAAACAAAATCAAGTATACGCAGCGTCAGACAAATGCAAAGTGGCAAGCAAAAAGCGAAAGGAGAATATTTGAGTCGCTGGCATCATGTGCACGAAAATACCATAAACACGAAAATTCCTCAAACAAAAATATGAGTTTCACGCTTTAAGCCCACCTCGGAATGTGCTGAAAATGTGAATTAAATTGAAATGGGTGCGACGGAACTGGGACTGGGACTGGGACTGGAAGGAGGAGAAGGAGTCGTCCTGCGACGGCTGCAGGCTGGCGGCCTCACTCGCATTCACGGTGGTCGAGGGCCTGTCACGTTGTCTGCGGTCAACGCAACTGAAATTCACCTTGAACGGCAAAACTGAAATGATGTCCAGTGCAGTTGGGCAGCTGCCGCCGCAGTCGAGCGACCCCGCCGACCGCAGGAGAGTTGGCGAAAATCTTGATGCAATTATTCATATAAAACGCAACACGCACGAAGCGAGCCGAGTTGAGATGCAAAAGCATTTTGGTGCCGCTCAAACTCAACGAGTTGAAGGTGTGTGCCCGGCGGCAACAGCTGCGACCCGATCCCGATCTCGGATCTGTCTCAACTCCACTGATCCTCCACTGACAGTTTTCCTGGGAACTGAGAACACTGCACCATCTCGGCCCCAATGCGAAATTCATTTGTCATGCTTATAATTGTCTCACTCCGTTTCGTTCGCCGGCCAAATTGCAATTTTACGGAGCTCTCCGCTTGCTGCTCGGTGTATTCCTTTATTTTTATCCTCCTCCTGCTGCTGCTGCTGTTCCTGATGCTGCTGCTGCTCCTCTTGTTGTGCGTGGCCCGCAGATTGGCCAAGGCAGCAATTTTAATGAAAACGTTTTGGCCCAGCCCCACACTAACAGAAATGCAGTATTTTAATTTTGTTTCAAAAATTTTTAATGCAAAAGAGTGCTTTATAAAATTCCTAATTTATAAAAATATCTTTTTTCTTATTAGCAATTTTAAAATCATAAACCTTGTAGAGATTCTTGCTAGACAGACGCATTATTCTTCACTTTCAGTCTTCTTCTGGAAGTAATTTTTCTTCTTAAAAATCTGTCTATTATTTTTAACAGTGCAGCCTTCAGTGACCGCCTGAGATCCTTGGCTGCCTTCACGTAGCCCTTGGTTTTGGCTGCCGCCTGTGTGTGGGGCCGCCTCGATTGCTGTCAGTAATTATGCTTAATTTTTGGCTGTTTGTTTGTATTCTTATTTTTTACTTGGCCAAGTATTTTCCCCGGCCAGCTCTCTGTCGGAGGCGCAGTGAAAGGGCATTTGAGGCAGTTGAAACATTTATTTCGGCTGCCCAGGAATTCGGTATCCACTCATCCATCCGGGCCGGGGCTGGCTTCTCTCATGGCCTTTGTCTGTATTAAGTTGTTTGGCAGCTGCTGCTGCTTCGGCTGCTGCTGCTGCCGCTTCTGCTTCCGTTGGGATGAGGATGAGACTGTGGATGATGATGCCCGGTTCGTTGTTTAAAATTGAATAATGCCCGCTCATTTGGTTTTATGACATTTCGATAATGATGATTGTTTGCGCCTGTATTTGTGTGTTGTGTGTTATGCCTTTGTTCTGGCATTAACTTTATAAGGCAAACAAATTGTTGTAATTTGGACGCAGCGCCAAGAGCAAAAAACTGAAACAAATCCGCAGAAAGAGAAAAAGGGACCGCAAAAGTCAGAGCCAGTTGGAGAAGTCCGTCGACATTGACGGGGTAATTCAATGCAGCGAAATCGTATAATTCCCAGACAGCGGCGATCAAAACGCGCAAAGAGCTGCTAAGGCACAAAAGACACAAAAAAAGAGCAAAGAAATGTAAAGGCAACTGAAAATGAAATCGATCATGATTGAAATCGAGCAGAGCAGCTTCGTCTGCAACTTCGAGGGCGAGTGTTTTGTGAAACATCAACATTTTGACAGGCACACAAATCCTCTTGAAAATGAGATTTATAAAACACACCGAAGCGGCCGCCATAAAAACCCGGCGAAAAAGGGCCAAGTCATTGTCAGCCGAGTCCCAGCGCTGCGCTTCGCTGCGAAATCTCAAAAGTAAACAGAACAAAAAAGAAGGAAATCTATATGTGTACAGTGTAGGTTAAAAAAGTAGCACAATAAATGACTTTAGTTTAAAAGATAATGTTAAATCTTCAGACGATTTTGTAAGTTTATAATAGGGATTTTTAGTGGCTTATTGCCTTAATTATGATCAAATTTTTAAGAAACTTCAATCAAACTGGGCGGAAGGCAGAACAAAATGTTGACAAGTAAAGACAAATGTTCTTAGGAACATGTTGGGCAACATCAAATTAATTAAAAATTGTATATTTTATATAAATATATTTTATATAAATATACATATTTTATATAAACCATAGAACTTCTCGCTTGACCTCAACTGTGTATAAGATATACCTTTAATAGAGTTCGGCCAAAGGGACTGAGAACCGATGCGGTTTAATGTGTAACATGTAGCCAGGACGGACTGTTGACGGTGGACGCGGGATGTGGGCTGTGTTGTTGCCAATGTTGCTGCCTCATGTTGTCGCGGTCTTCACTCAGGTCCCGACTCTCCAGCGTATTTATTTTCATTTCCAAGACATTGTAGTGTCATTTCAGCGACCGCAGCATGAAAAGCAAATAAAAGCCAACAACACAACACATCGCATCGCGTCGCATCGCATCACATTGCAACGCATCCCGTCCGAACCGATCCAATTCGATTCGATGCGATTCAATTCGAATCCGAATCCGAATCCATGGAACAATCCCGGGCTTTGCTGCAGCTTTTAATTAAGCCAAAGAGCAACTGGTTGCTGGACGTCTTCTACGTCTTCGTCTGGGCCAGAAAAAAAATCAGAGGAACGAAAAAAAAGCAAAACACAAAAGGAATAAAAACCGAAGAAAAATAATTTATCTGCCGCAGCGCGTGTATCTGTATCTGTATCTGCGGCCGGCAATATGTATCTCTCGCCTGATGTTGTTGCATTTGCTTTGTTTGCTCAAGCCTCAGCCTCAGCTTCAGCTTCAGTTTCAGTTTCGGTATCAGTCCCAGTCGCTCTGCGTCGCTCTCCGGCGAAGCTGCTCCATCTGCTGCTGCCCCGCTGAGCCAGCAACACCCCAGATTTCTGCAAATACCCTGGAGTTATTGGATGATCAGGGTATGTTGTGGGGACATGAAAGTTGCCTAGATGTAGTAAGCATGGACAATAATCTTTCCTTCAATAAGTTTAACTTCTGCAAGATCTTTAATCATCATAAATTAATGTTTTACATACTGGGTATCTCACCGTCGGTCCCTGCAGATTTCCTACTAGTTTTTTCGCAAGCCCAGGCCCAAACCCAAACCCAATCCAAAGTCAGAGGCTCAGCCTCAGCGCCCGGCAGCATCTCACGTTCATGCGTGGCCACATTTTTTACAGCGCTGCCTGTGTTTTGTTCGTTTTTATGGCAATAATTGCAACTTGATGACTTAATTGCGGATGCAACTTGTTTTCCAGCTTCAGCTTCAGCAACGGGAGCAGAGGAGGCAGCTCTCCGTTTGCCTGGAAATTGAATTTTTCCACCTGGTCTGTCCCGTCTGACTCTGAATTTTTTTTCATATATATTTTTTTTTTTAAGCAGGATATGCTTTCATTACTATAGATAGCTAGTAAATGGGCGATGGGGAGGGGTGTGCAGGGGGGCGCGGCTGCAATTTTCCCCATTGCATAAGCAAATAAAAATTCATTAATTTATGACTGCCAACGGGCAGAGCAAACCAAAATTGGAGCTGGAGTCTCGGTACGCGGTTCGGAGTTTGGAGTTTCGAGTTATTTTTATAATCGCAGCAACGTGACATTTATGCGAGTGTTCATGTAAATGATTATTACGTGCCGCAGACCGAACGAAAACGACTCGACTCCCCGCTGTATCCACTATATATTTCCCGCACACACACTCACGCATCCCTTCTCCGCCTCGTCCCTTAACCCATGAAAGCCCAAGTTCCCACTTCACAGAGCTGTGTTTGCCCAAGTAGATTTCATTTGATTTATTTGCCCCAGCAGCAGCAGCAGCAGCAGCAGAAGCACTATCTACCCATCTCTCTCGTCTTTCGCCTTTCGTCTGGCAGCGCCAAAGTAATTTTATGTTTAATTAAAAAGAATTCTGCGTCATTTGCTTGGAGAGCAGACTTTGATGGACATTTTTGCTATTCACGCTGTTTGCCGTCGATTGTTGTTTGTGTTGCTGTTGATATTTATGTTTAATTATAGTTAACATGTTTTGTGTGTCTATAAGTTAGCAGGCGGCACTGGCGGGTTAAATGGAGGCAAATGGGAATGTCTATGTCTGTGCACGACTTTGATGTTCGTTTTGTAATTACATTGCGTGGGCCATATATTCAAATCGAGCTTGATGCGAGTACCCGATACAGTGCGTATAGTGGCCATAAGACAGCGGCTGTCAGTCAATCAGGGGTTTTTGCAGTTGGACAGCCTAGTTATAGGATATTGAATAATAATGGTTTTCCGGTGTCAGAAGAAAATTAATAGTGGGCCTTAAATGTAAATAAAAAGGAAGTGGTTATAAGGCAAAAGCAAGTTGTTGAAGATTAAATTTATGCAGTATTTAAATAACGGATTACTTAAAAAAATAAATATAATATAACAATTTTTTAAGGAGAACCTCTCCTAAATGTTGTGCTTATAATTCCCAAGTCAGAATTCAGCTATAAACAGTTAAGGTTAAAGAATCCGATAAAAGTAGTGATAATGAACTTCCTGGGCATAAAACTAAATTGAAAACTCAGCAAAAACCCTTATATAAATTTTTTTAAATATTTAAAAAAAAAAAAAAAAATATTTTAAAATTTTCTCCAAACTTTCGTAGTATTTTCATGCCGCCCTGTGTACCATAAATCCTCCTTAAAAGCAAACGTCTTAAATTGCTTTAATGGGTCTGTGTAAATACCCCTGATGAAGTGGGTAGTAGACTAATATGATCCATAAGACCATCATAAAGCTAGCTAAGAGCCATAAATTCTAAAACGAAATTATAGGGTAATAGAAACTGAGTATTTAAAAGGATGTTGGCCATAAGTTGTACATCAGATAAAATTAAGCTTTAAATCATAATCAATCTGACAAAATTAAGCCAATAAACCATACGGCTCTACAAAGCTATCTCAAATATGCCGCCGCAAAGCATTTAAAAAGATTTCATTCCGCGATTTAAACTTTCTCATCCGATGACCACTTAACTTTGATTGATCACTGGACAATAAAATGAACCTCATTTGTAGCCCCCAAAAGCTCTTTTTTGTTTTACGTTAACTGCAATTACAGAAACCCAACCGAAAAACCAAAAAAACACACAATTTAATTAACATTTCTCTCTGTTCTCTGTTTCTCTTTTCAGGTAAGTTGTTCAAGCCAACCAAACTCAAACCTTCTTCAATCCATATCGAAACGTTTTGTCAGACATTAAAACCGAAACGTGGGTTAAATGTAAAACGTAAGTGACTTTAACTTCCACTGAAAATGCACACATACAGACCAAGCATAATATCCCAACTCTCGTACAAATGGGGGGGAAAAAAGAAGAAGAGGGAATCAAAAATTGATAAGACCCGCCCCGCTACGTAGGGAGTTTAAAAACTCATTTAGTGTCCAATCAAGCGGCCATAAAATAAAGTCAATAAATCAAGCATAAAAGTAACAAATGCACGGGCAGCTCACAGATAACACGCACACGGCACGGATACGGATACAGATGCAGATACACCCATATACCCTTACCCCCGAACTTGGCTGCATTTCAATAAAAATCCGATACGTTCTGTGAGGTGCAGATGGGGAGCCCGAGGAGCCCGAGGAGCCGGAGGAGCCCTCCTCTTTATCAAGGTGTGATGATCACTTGCGTGCCATCGGCGCCTGACTTGCATTTCAGAGCATCGCCACCTCGGCACCTCCAACCTTTCTCCCCCTGGGCACTCCCCAGCACCGGCTTCCTCCTCCGCTGCCCTTTGAGAATCAATAAAAATAAATCGAAATGTCACAGCGCTGCATGTTTTGTTCAAGTGTGAGGTCCCGCAGCTCTTTCAATCTTCCTCTAAAAATCGAACAAAAAACTCAGTGGAACTGTAAATGACACTGTGGACAGCAAAATTCATTGGAAATTCAATCTGCCAGCTAACTCTATATATTAATTTCACGAAATTGGAAATTAGTTGCCTTAAAAGCTATAGAATTACACAAGGTGGGCGAAGGTGAAGATTGCACGAAAGAAAAACTCTCTAAACTAGGTAAAATCTTTTGAGTAAAATTAAAAGAAATATTTAAACTTGTAGAAAGAAAGCTTTTTTATAAATACGATTTTTATATACGGTATTATAATAGGTAGCACCAATAAGTTTATAAAAAAAAAAGTTTTTGGTGTTGTGCAACATGTTCCTAGCAACATTTGTCTTAATCTGTTAACATTTCATTCTGTCCTACGCCTTGTTTAATTAAAGTTTTTCAGAAATTTTAATATAATTAGAGAGAGGAAATTAGCCATGTCCAAGTTTCTTAAATAACCGGGTATCTCACATTCGTTTAGACTCGACAGGAGCTTTCGTAATATTATTTTAAAGTTAAAAATTATAATATCACACCTAACAAAAATTAACTTATAATTCGAGAAGCAGCCTTACAAATTTGGCATTTAATATTTCGAAATATAATATTATTATATCAAGAGATGTTATCAAAAAATATCTTATATTTCTTGGAAAAATATTAAAGATTATGCCATTTCCTCTCTCACAATCACTAGTTTCAATAATATCCAACATTTGTATTCAGCATAATAATTTTTATTGCGTTAACCTAGATATGTTAACATTTGATATGGTTATGGATATGGATATGACTAGACGATCTAAAAGATTGTTGTGATAGTTACCGATATAGATGGGTATACCATTAATATGTTAATGTGTAAAAAGTTGTGAATCTTTCATTTTTTTCGCTGTGTGAGCTTCGATTCAGAAAAATCAACAATCGATTGTTCGGGGCCGCACATAAATCCCCGAAATGAGAAATGTGTGGCACACAGCATCGCGGTGCCCCCATCAGCGGGGGATCTCTCTGCCCCTCTTTTCTCTCTTTCTCTCCCTCTATGGTCATCTCCCTCCTGGCCTGTCTGAGGGCCCGGGCGAGACTCTGACTATCCACAAATTGGTCGTGTTCAGCTTTAAATCGTTTTACGTAGTTTCCATCGAGACAAGTTTCGCGGCCCCGTAAATGTTTGCCAAATGTGGCGCTGTTTGTAAATCACGCACGCTGCAAGTTGCACGCAACCTCCGAGCCGAGTCGAGTCGATCGATTACCGGTCTCTTTCGCGCGGACAGTGTCTCCCTCTCTTTCTCAGTCAGAGATTTGGGACTGGGGTAGGGCCCCCCCGCCGCCTTGGGTATCGCTCAAGTATGTTAATCTTGGCCAGCCGTGACTTGGCTGGAGTCCCCGCGCCGAGCCGCGGTCCTGCCCATCGCACATGGCTTGAAATTTATGCGCTGTTCAAACGGCGCGTAATAAATTTGTTTGCTCTTCAACTGTGTGCGCGCATGTTCATTGAAATTGTGGCAACACGGTCCCGGTCCCAGGCCGAACCGATCCCGATTCCAATACGAGTCCCAACACCAAACCCAAATCCAATCCAGAGCTCAATCCAGAGCCCAAACCCGAGCCCAGTTTCCAATTCCAATCTCAGTTCCAAAAGCAGTACACTTGCACAAAAGGTAATTAGAGCAGTTTACCTAATTGGATTTAATTAAATAAAACGAAAACTATGATTAATATTCTTTATAAAATGTAGAAGACCTTTAAAGTTTAAAGTAAAACTTCACTTACGAACTTTTCCTAGGAGAACGGTTATACAAATAGTTTAATGAAATAGTAACTATAATAATAAAGTTTATCTAAACGCAGAGCTTTTTTTGTTTTCTAATTAAAAACAAATATATTTAATTTATAATATTTAAATAAAAACATAAACATCATGTAATTATATAGGCTTTCATAGAAAACCTTTTTTACCTTCTTGGCATTTATTTCGCAACACTTTGCTCTCGTTTCGCTTCACTAATTAAGGTCCCTTGTGTTTTCTCAGTGTGGCAATCGCATTGCCGCCAACGGCCACTTCATTTTGTAGCTTTTAACAACATTTCAGCATTCTCCTGTATTTGTTTATCTAAACGTTTTATTCATTTGTGGGGCTGCTCGCTGCTGCCTGTGTTCTGGGTTCCTGTGGCATTGCTTTATCTTTTGGTCAGTCTTTCAGCTTTTGCAGTTCGTGCTGCCGTTCCTGGCGGCCTAATTGATGCGCACTTGGCCCGGGTTGCTGGTGGGATACGACTTCGACCCCCTTGCAACCGCCGACTGGCGGCGTTTCCCCCACCATTCCGACGGCATCTGCGCATGCGCAACATTCACACTTTGCTGGCTTCGCCGGTTGCTGTTGTTGTTCGCCCGTCGCCATCTCCAAGTTGATTGCACATTTTATTTGCGCATTTATTTGCATTTTTTCTCACACCGCCGCGGTTCAATTTTCAACTCCAGTTCAGCTGGGCAAAGCTTAGGCTCAGCCCAGTTCCCAGTTCCCAGTTCCGTTCCGAGCCGCTTGGTTCCCCTTGTTTGTTTTGTTTGCCAATGCCAATGCGAATGCAATTCAATTGTCTTCAGGTTGAGCGCATTTCGTCTTGGCCTTCTTCATTTGTTTGTTTGTTTTCCTTTCCGCCTTTTTCTGCTGCTGCTGCTGCTGCTGCTGCTGCTGCTGGGGGGTTTTCTTATGTTTGCCGACGACGACTGAGGCCGCCTCCTTTAATAGTTCATTTAGTTTGCATTTTTATGAAGTCTTTGTGTGGGTTGTGTAATAAATTTAACTCAAGTTTATTTATGTGCCATCGCCAAGACATTTATCACTCAATTTGAAGGCGTAATTGGGCGCAAAGCGACAGGAGGCTGCCACAGGAGTCGTCGTCGTTGTCTCAAGTCGTCGCTCGTCTCCTCTCTCCGCTTCCTGGCTCCCCAGCTCAACTCAACTTAAATCAACTCCGACTCGGCCTCCGACGACTGACAGCCGATATGGCATCTGTGTGTTGCATATTTTGCATATCGTTATGCAGTTTCCTTCGCCTGATGCAGTTGCTCTTCTTGATTGGCAATGCCGTCTGGAGTTGGCC
Source organism: Drosophila ogumai (assembly GCA_018904815.1). Classification (NCBI taxonomy): domain Eukaryota; kingdom Metazoa; phylum Arthropoda; class Insecta; order Diptera; family Drosophilidae; genus Drosophila; species Drosophila ogumai. Next base: position 28,571 of record JAEIIJ010019203.1, on the reverse strand, counting down.
AAAATTGGATGATCCCCGCGGCAAGGGGACATGATCTTAACGGTTTTCGATTCGTGTCGTGTGGGGACAATTTTACTTCATTTGCATATGGGCACTTTCTGTGTTTTTTATAAGCTGTCAAAGTGGAGTTGCTTTTGACACCCAAAGTGGATTGGAATTTAAGAGAAATCGGTCAGGAAATAATCGTAAAGGATCATCCGTGGCTCATGCCAAAAATAGGTCTTAAATCAAATTAATAAACTTTGACCGTATTTGTATATTAAATAATACCATAAAAGATAAATTTATATAAACCATGCCTAAAGTTTATTTTGTTTATTGCCAAATTGCAGCGTTTATCTATGGCTTTTAATTCCCGAACAAATAAAATAAACATAATTGAACATCTGGACATGGAAATTTCCAACTAAATATGCAAATGAATATCCGCATATCCATTAAGTGGAAAATTTAGCACATCCTACACCCACTGGACAGCATTTCTGCATACATACATATGTCAAATTGAATGATTCGAAAAATGTCCAAATTAATTTACTGCTTCATCAAGCATCAATTTTGGCATTTCCCTCGAATTGTTACCTGCCTGCACCACCAAAAGCCAAACGCCGGCAAACGTTGAATTTTCAATCCGATTTTCGTAGTTTGAATAGAACAATGTTTCCCCCCATCACACACACACACACACACACACTTAAATCTGCTTAACAACAGCTATACAGATACAGATACAGATGGGTATAGGTATAGGGGGAGAGGGATACTTGAACACGTGTATTTTGGCACCTGTTTTGGCTGGCTAGCGCACTCGAAACAATGGCCAGCAGCGCTGAAAATGTCGTTTAGCAACCAGAAACCATTTTAAACAATAAATAAGCAATTTATGCCACAATGCCAGCCGTTGGGGGACAGAGCGAGGGGGGACTGTTTTTGGTGGGTGGCATGCAAAAATGCTACAAAAGAATTCTAGGAACATTCAACACATTTTGTAATTTCATTTCATTTCATTTCGCTCCCTGCTCCTGATGGATAGTTGAAGGATGGCAAAGGATAAGGGAATAAGTGTCGGACTGTCAAGGTGTAGCATGGCATTTCAGGAGAGATATTACAGGAATTCTAACACGTTTATCTATTTTAAATAAATATCTTACAATGCCAGGGCATGTATTATTTTTCAAGTCCCTTAAATGGGTATTCCTTTAGTCGGCTACAAAAAGGGATTAAGCACTGGAGCTATCTGCTCCTTTGTTTATGTTTACCTCGCCTCCAGCAACAGTGTTTTTGACCGAAAAACTTTTGCCTCCAAATTGCATTGCTGCTGCTCTGTCTCCCGAATGCGATTCCGAGTCCTGCTTCTGCACCTCCCTTTCCTCCCGCTCCATTTCCGCGTCAGTTTCCGTCTGGCATTTGTTGCTGTCTGATTGCCCGCAAAAGACTAGTAGCCGGTGCTATACTGCTACCCGAGAGTAGCCCCAGATCCGCAAACAGGAGCAGCCTCATCAGCGGCATTGCATCTCCACACACTGCGGCACACTCACTCGCATACTCGCGAAGCGAACAAAAAATCGAATTTCCCGTGCGGACTGATTCGATTTGGCGTTGCAATTTCACGCTGTGTTATTGCAAAGTGGCTGCAACTGTCGGCGCCAGGCCAGCACCACCACCCGAAAGCCCAATCCACCAGCTGCTGTAACTCCTACTCCTACTCCCTAGTATACCATCCAGCCATGCCAAAGCCACAGCGGCAGGAACTTGCTCGTTCTGCTACCAAAATAGCAATTTCGATGGCGCACAACAATGGCCAAAAACGAACGAACGCCGGCTAGAAAAAAATAGCACAAAAAAAAATCTCATTTAGTGACGAATTAAGCGCCAAAACAGACAGGCGATTCAGTTTGTCAGACAAGCGCTAGACACCGATATAGATACGCGTACAAGTGCACTTGGAAAAATATCTAAGAAGAAGTGAACAAGGCCTTAATCTAAGGCTTACTATATAAAACTCGTTTTAGGCTTTGATTAATTGTAATTAAAAATGTGCTAGATATTTATTTCATATTATAAGGAGACTTTTTATATTAATTATATATATTTTATTACTAATAGTTAATTTTGTATAATTTTTTGCAAGTGCTTTTCTGCGGAAATAGGTTTAGGTTTGGGTCTAGGTCCCCGGCTTGGGTTTCGGGCATCGGCTTGCAGGCCGGCCTGGTCAGCGCTGTCAAGTGCAGAAGGACGACCGGCGGCAGTAGATGACTCGGCACTATCTATGGCCTGGCATCGATTGGTTTGCAATGGTCTAAACTGGGCCCACCGCCCCTTTTTAGATCCCTTTGACTCCGCCAACTCGTTTGCTGTTTATGGCCTTAAACGCCATTTTGTGCGCACTCATTCACGCCACGGTTTGACATTGCCATACTCGTACTCGTGCTCGGAACTCGAACTCCCTTGTATGCCCTCGATAGCCCACTCCTGGCAGCCATTGTCCGTCTGCTGCTGGATCCATGGATCCATTGTCTGTTCTGGCAGGGACCCATTCTGACATCCGCCTCCGCATCCTCGTCCGCCGGCGCTTCCTGTGGGTGCCTGTGCAGCACTGCCATTCTGACAGATTGTTGCAAGGGCAAGTGCAATATTAGAACATGATTTATTTATGCAATTTTTACCATAAAGCGAGCAATTTTCGTTCACTTTGCAGCAGCGCGCGAATTTCGCTGGCATCGTGCATCCATTTGGCATTTGTCTATCATTTTCGGGAGCGCGAGCTCACAATTTGTTTTCCGTTTCCCCCCTCACCATATTTGGTGTTTTTTGGGGGATTTCCCCTAGTAGTGCAGTCATGTCCATTAGTCGATGTGTCGGCACGTCAATTTGTTTGTGTCCGTCCGTCTGTACTGTCGGTATATCCATTCTGGGCTGGCCTGGGACTGACTTGCACTGTTGGCGTTTGAAATTATGATATGGAAGGCGCGCAATCGAAAGCCGTGGAGTTCGGGCCTAATAAGTTCTTACTGCGCACTCCCATTTTGGCAATTAGCCGTGGCATACTGACTGTAATTAGTGGCGGGGCTGAAAAGATGAGCGGGTTAACTAATGGAATGGTTTCAGGAACGAAGCTGGAGTGTTGACGATGGCATGCTGATGGATGCTTCTTTTGATCTCTACATGAGTGATTCAATAGACGGGGATTTCGGGGGAATAGTATCTTGATTTTTATAGAACCTAGTGAGTTTCCAGTTAGTATTGTATTTAATTTTATGGATTTATATATATTTTGTCAGCAGATTTATTATATTTATACTAAGATGATATTAAGAAACCAAGTCACATAATCCATATCCCGGAAAACTAGTTAAAAATCTTTAAATCTTCTAATTGAATTTTCATAATTAATGACCATACTCCAGGGCTATTAACCAGAGTCCGTATAAAGATATGCTTTTCTAAAACCTATTTGATAACAAAAGGCGCTCATCACAAGGTGGAATAATTTCTATTAACACCTAGAAAATCACTCACTCCCCTCATCTGGTTATTCATCAAAATTTCTCCTTCCAGCTAGTTTACTCTCTCCCTTTTCCCTTTAAAAACCAACGCAATCAACCGCAATCAACACCAAAGAACTAAGAGCAATAAGAAAAAAAAAATGCATAATCAACATTTTTATCATTTGCGATAGAGAAATATGCAAAGCAGAGCAAAGAGCTGGCCAAGTATTTGAAAACGGGGAATGCAGCGGGAAAAACAGAGGGCGGGAAAATGGGGGAAATGAATGAAGCACATTATAAATGCCAGAGTACATGCTAACTACAACAATTATCCTTAATGTTGCCAGCAACTGCCATTAGGGAGAAATGCGAACGCGGACGGAAAATCTCCTTGTCCATGGCTGATCACTTGCTGGAAAGAAATTCAAATTAAAATGCTTCCCAATGCTATGCAAAATAGTTTCAATTTTCTGCCAGAGAGCGCTCAAGGAATGCTCATTATTCATCTGGAGAAATTTTACGCGAAATATATAAACCAGAGGAGACGGAGGATTAAATGTCAAGGAATGCGCAGGAGAGCGAATCAATATCGCAAAGAAAACGGCACTTAATTACAGGCCAGTTGTGCGTTTTTCCCGTGTGCTTATTGATTCACGCTAATAAACCTCAACCTTTTAAGCAGAGGACAAACGCCTGTTAACAAGGCGCCAGGACACGCGATCGACACCATTACCAACACCCGGCCAAAGGGATATGGAATAGGGGTAGTCCCATAAACATACACATACGTATGGTATGTATATATCAACCCCCTGTAATCAAAGCCAGCTGCCAACTGCCGTCTGCATTCCATTTACCTTGCTCAGAGGCACTTTTCAATTATGTTATTAAAACAAGCAAACGGGCAGTTAAGGACCCTTGCAGGACCTGCCCAGCATTGCGTGTCTGCATTTGTTGTTAGTTTTTTTTCCAAACAACACTAACGTTCATATCGTTAAATATATAATTCTGGTTCGTTTTTTAATACTTTTTTTTTTGTAGAATTTCCTAACCCGACCAGTTACTCATAAATGCTGCAGGAATCGTAATGGCAGTGTGGCAAACATGAAAATTCAATTATGAATACTCGGCTTAAGGTTGACGCCCCGTAATTTCCTAGTAGCCCTCTTTCCACACCCCTCTGTTGCCTCGCGTATCCTGTAGCCGCCTCTTCCTTCGGTAACCCCTCTCGCTGGCCAAGTCTGTGGCTCAAGGCAATTTGCATGGGTAAATATTGTAAATCTATGACGGGTTTGCAATCATTTGCAATCGGAGACCGCAGACGGAATGAGCGGAGCGATTCGCACAGACATCGTCTAATTATGTCGAGTAGCAAACAAGATACACTCGCATGCAGCCAGATGCAAATAAAAATAAATATTTACATTCAATTTCGACAAACGCTCGAAGAGCGAGCGAGCGAGCCAGCGAGCTCCAACTTCGCCAAAGGAAAATTGTGCGTAAAAAGCGGCGGGAGCAGTCGACGCATATTTGTTAACCTCAAGCAACAGACCAAAACCCGAACCCCGGAACCGCAACCAGAACCTGAGCCTCAAACCGGAGCTAAACTGCAAGAAAAATTCCCCATATAAAATTACAAAATATGATTATGTTTTGACTAAAAAGAGTTATGGGAAATAGGGTATAAAGTATGTACACAGTCAGCAATATGGGAACTGATGAGGATATTTAGTTGGAAACTGTTGAGAAATATATTATTTGAACAGGTTTTTAACAAGATTTTGTAACCTGAAATGGATTTTTGATATACTCAAATATTTCTAATTTTATAATTCACATTTTACAAGAATTCTTATGGCATTAACTTCTAGGTAGGTAAGTTTTTAAAAACAGCTTTGTATCCCAGTGTAAAACGAGTTCGATTTCGATGCCGCCCAGACGAAATCGATTACCGACTGATTGAGTGAAATGCTGGGTTCCGCTACCCCTAGGGAATGGGTTGCTGCAGGTTAAGTTTGGCATATAGATATATCGCTATGGCCATGGAGGATATGGTCATAGATAGCTATAGCAGCAGCAACGGTTACGACGACGACTGTCAGTTAAAATGGTAATTGACTTTTGCGCTAAACCGCAATGTGTTTGTAAACTTGTTGCCATGTTGTCTATGCACACACAGTAACCCCCTGCGATGCCATGCCCCATGTTGCAATATTGGTCCGGAATGCAACGCGAAACGCGAACTCGAACTGGGGCTCTCGTTGCAATTTCACAAAACGCTGGCATAAGCCAAGGCGCACAAGCCCAAAGCTCCACGTTCGCCATAATGTCATATTAGAGTTTATCAACTGGCTTGGCTATGAAAATTTAGAGCGCTCCTGTTCAAAGTATGGGGACTCCAACGAGGACGAGGACGAGAACGAGAACTCCAACGAGGATAGCTGAGGGAACGGCAGCGGGACAGCCTGCAATTTTCAATTTCGCGCACACTTTGCACAGATAATAGAAATTTCTTTCTTTCGTCGCACTGTGGAGTTGCCTAGCTTTTTCCTCCTTCGCTGCGTTTATTGACACAAATCGCAAACGCATTTGGCATAAGTACCGGCCAACAAGCTGCCTGCATTTTCCAACGCCACTTTTCCCCCCGTTCAGCGCTTGGTTTTCCTCGCTCCCTTTCCATTTGTACTTATTGTTTTTCTGCTTAAAGTATCTGGGTTATGAGTGGTTTAATGGCAACTCACTCTCGTCCTTTGTTCAGCTTTGTTGTTGGGTTTCCTTCCAGCCAGCCGGACAGCTTTAGTTGGTTAGTTCTGGCCAAGTTGTGTTGAAGGAACTATTTCCTAAGCTGCTTAGCAAAATGTGTAATGCTCTGCTTAGACAATTGCTAGGGAAACAAATAGAAAAAGGGATAGAGCATAAAATATCTAGGAAATAAAAGAAATGTGTAAACAAAAATCGAAGAAATTTTATTCAATATTTACAAGAAACTTTAAGAAACTTAAAGAACTTAAAATACACCTTAACAGAAATTGTATTTAAAACTGAATTTCCAACCAAACAAAATGAAGCACTTTCCTTGAAGGCCAATCAAATGCTCGGCGGCAAAAACAAGCAATTTGAGACGAGAGGCGGAAAGATATTCGCATAATTATGACTTCAGCGGTTACAGTCTGGCAAATTTTCCATGTGAATGAATTTCGCACAATTACACACGCGTAGGCAGAATCACAAAAAAGGAGGGAAAAAATGAAGGAAATAAAGACACGGAGACCTGGGGAGTGGGCACATGTCAGCACATGGCGATGACGACGACGACGACGACGATGGTGGCAAGCAGCAGATCAACTTCATTCACAATTAAGCTAAAAATACAAGCCCCCCAGGTTCGCTGAATAAAATTTATTGTCAAGTGCAGAGTCACAACATTTTCAAGATGTGTAACAGTCACAGTCGTAGTCACAGTCGCAACCGAAATAATTGAGCAGCAGGGAGGCGCAGAAGTCTGGTTCAGGTCTAGGTGTAACAAAGGAGAAAGACTCTGGGAAATACGTTCGAGGAAAATGGGGATGTGGATGGGTGGAGTCAGGCTGTCGCTCACAGCACAAAATAAAAAATAAGAGGAGGACTGGGCTGGGCGGGCAAATCAACAACGCAATCTTAATGAAGGCAATAATTCAAACAAAATGCAAAATTCCCTCAACAAACTGAAGGAAGTCGCTGCGAGTCACTCACTTCACTTCACTGCCGAGACAGCAGCGCATTGAAAAATTGCCGCCTGAGAAAGAATTTCTTGTTGAAATTAAATTTTTACAAAATCAAATAAAATCCAGCGTGCGGCAGTCACTCACTCACTCGCTCAATTCCCGCAACGCCCTCGGGATTCCCTCGATGGCGTTGTTTCTCTTATTAATTAGTTTGTATATTTTTGGCATACGAAATACAACACGAAATTGTTTAACATTTTAGCCCCGGCTGCTGGCACACACACACACATTAAGTGGCAACATTTGTCAATTTGTTTTGGGCTGTAATTTTCGGGCTCGTCGGAGGGTCAACCTCTCGGACTGGGACTTGGGTGTAGTTAATGGCCGAACATTTGCCTAAATAATGAGCCACCGGTGTATTGCTTTGAATTCGATTTCGCTTGATTAAAAATATATTTCATTGTCGGGGACCGTTGCCAGCCGCCTGCCAGTCCAAAAGTGGGTCGTCGTCATCAGTGGGTGGATCGCATTGGATCGGAGCTTGTTGCAGCTGAGAAGCTAATCAGGCAAATGTGGCACACTTTTCGGTAAGGTGAATTCATTAGCCTCCGAGTCCGGTTAGTTGGGGGGCAGGACAAATGAGTGTAATCGTCAGCCAGATGGCATTGAGTGATGGATATTGGAGTGGGTAAGAGTCTTGGGAGAACTACAGTGGGATATTCAGGAGAAAACTAATTAAATTCCTTAATGAATTAAAAATGTTTAGGATTTTGTATTTAACGAGAATTTCCAACAGAACTGAATGTGAAAGTTCTTGAGTATCGAATATTGAGGATTTCTTTTAAAGATCTCTGTAGTGGGTGTTGCGCAACATGTTTCTAGCAACATTTGTCTTCATTTGTCAACATTTTTGTCTGACTTTCGCTGTGTTTAATTCAAGTTTTTCTTATAAAATAGATGATTAATAGACAAAGTGGATTAGCAATATTTCTTTTAATATATTAAATATATTTTGAATATATTATTTTCCTTTTTTCAGTTAGCAAAATGTTACCTTTCAGCTCAAGTTCCTTCCAAGTTTAAATATAACTTTCTACCTAACAAATTTCTGTTGCTTAAGGAATATTTGGCCATCAACTTTTTAGAGCGAATCCAATCCGCTTCAGTATTTGCTCAAATCTAGCTTGCTGCATAATTAAAAGTGAAAAAAAAGAAGGAAAATGAAAACTCTCGCCTACTTCCTGTTCCCCCAATGCAGTGCAATTTTCACTTTTTTCCCGTTGTGTCCGCCGTGTCGTCGCCGCTCCGTTTTCTCATTTTGTACAAATAGCCTCAAGGCGGCGCTGGCCGGGCAAACTTTCGAAATTTAACGCCGGGCACAATGGGGCACCAGGAATTGCCGGGTCGGGCTGCCAGCCGCAGCAGTGGCGGAGAACAATTACGGGGAGTTGGTACCCCCGGTTTTTCGGTCTTATGCAAACAGGAAACGTATAATGAACAAAGTCCGAACGAGTCACTCACTCGCCCGGCGGAGTTGCGGCGGCGGGAATACACGCCGGAGAGCACGCGACTCCGGCACTCTAGACTGTGCGGACTTGCGACTCCTCCCGGCCTGCTGGCTGGCATTCATCCATTCATTTTTGAGCGGTTTCGTGGTTAACAACCGCTTCCTTATCCTTATTATTTTAATGCCTGCGGCAGCATTCCATCTTACTTACATTTTTCTCTCCTTCTCGCTGTCCCTGTCGCTGTTGTGGCTTAAATATTTTAACTACCGCCAGCTACTAGTTGGGCCTCTGTCTGGGCCGGGTCTTTGTGCCCATAATTGGGGTTAACTGCGTTCAGCAGGTGAGGAAGCTCTGCTCCGGTCCGATCCGGTCCGCATTGTGTGCTAAAGTGTGCCAAAAGGAAGAGTACTCTCTGCCGACGTCCGTGCTGGAGTTTAATTTCAGTTTTCTTTATATTTTTTGCCCGCCTCTGGCTTTGGGGCCAGCAATTAACTGCAATTGAAAGTGAAATTGAATTTGAATTTGCATCTGCAAACACACCGCTCACACAGAGAGAGCCGGAATAGATGGTGTGTGCTTTTGACATTGGCCTGCCACCGGGGTGACAGAGTGTCAGAGTTGACACGCATGTTGAGAAAATTCAATTAAAAATTTTTGTGCTGCACTCTGTGACTCCGTTCGGTCTCCTTTTATTTTTGCTCGCCGGCTCGGCTCATCGCCGATTCAGTTGATAATTATTTTTACGCGCCGGGCTGCAGGGTAAAGTGCATTAAAAATGCAAATGGCAACACTTTGCCACTTTGATGCCAGCGTTGCCAGTGTTGTCACGTTTGCCGTTTTATTAATTTATTAAATTAAAAACAACGCAAAAGGAGGCAGCAGCAGTACCGCGCCGGCGACTCCACACTGGCATGTGTAATTGTAAATTTATGAGCGTGCCACAAATAAAAAGGAGGCTCGGTACAGTAAAGTAAAGCAAAATAAAGAGCAAAATAAAAAAAAAAGGAGAATCCACAGCAGGGGCAACGAGTTCAACTGGGGCGCACTGTCAATCGTGTTGCATGAATTATTAATTATTTGCTTTTCGCACACACACACACACACACACACAGATACTACATGGGGTAGAAGTAGGGGCAAAAAGATACGCCGAGGCAGTGTTGCAATGCGGCAATCGACTGTCAGCTCTCCGCCACTTTGACAAGGGAAACACTAATAAAATTACTAACCAAAATGGCCAAAAAGGCATTCGATTCGTTGCGTCACTGATTGCCAATAAAGAAGAGAAACCGAAATTAGTCTAATCTAATTACCTGTCACGCTTTATTGTCTTTAGCATAACGAAATGGATTTTGGAAAATAAAAAGTCAAAGCCTATGTTGGTTTTTTTTTGTATTTACTACGCATCATCCCGAAAAAGAAAAAAATTTGGGGGAAATAAGAGAGATGAGTACTTTTAGGTGGGTAGGTAATGTGAGAGGCCAACCCCGAGGCGGAATGGCTGAGGATTCGGTATTCAGGACTCTTCTCCACCCCGATGCCTTACTTATCCTGCGTTTTCCCCCGGGGGACACACGGGCTTTGGTATTTTCCACCGCTCTTTCTCTCTTTCTCGCTCGGTGAATTATTCAGGCCTCAATCGATGGCTGGCCAAGCATCTTCCTCATTGCATACTGTGCTAGGTATACGACCCCGCCCCCACTTCATATATTCCCCCTCAGTGCTGCTGACAGTTTATTTGCCAAATTGCTTGCATGTAATATGAAACTTTTTCTTCTTTTTCCGTTTCTGTTTCGAGGCTAATTTTTAGTTTAGGGAAGAACAAAAAAAAAAACGTGTCTGGGTGTGTGCTAAATCGAAAATCTGAAACACGCGTCACACAGCATTAAATGAGAAGGCAGGATCAGGAGATTTCCAACGGGTAGAGAGGGGTTAGTTCACTAATACGGCATGACTCAACCGTTTTCCACGTAGAGTTGAATGCCAAAGCAACTTATCTGTGCTGGCATATCTTTATTCCTGGCTAAATGCACTAGGAAAAAATTCATATATATTAAAAATATATTTTAATAACATATAAAAACCTTCAAACCAGGCTTGTAATTTAAATAAATTATAATTTAACCAATTGAAATATTCATTTAAAAACACAGTTCGCTTATGGGACTTTTAAATAATATTAATATTAACCATTCTTTCTCCCAGTGCCTTTTGCCCAACCCCTTTTGTCCGCATCCTGACCATAATTCATGAAACATTTTAAATTTGAAAATCTGGCCGTGGAAGGGGGGAATAATCGGGGAGAACACAGTTATTGTTGCGTTATAAATCTAATTAGAATATGGATGTGTGCGTTCGGGGGCCCGTATCTGAATATGCACGTAGACTAAACCAATTCCAACCCCCCCTGCCCTACGGCACTGGGCTCATTTCATATGCTCACCGCATCTGGCCGCATCTGAAAATTGCCAATGGCGCCGCTGCGTCTGGGGCAATAAATTTGATTTGTTTCAAATTACAGTAGAACGCAACGCGAAAAATTGTATTTTCTCTTTCTTTAGTTTTTTTGTGCATTTTTTGGGACTGAGCCGGTAAATCGAATTGAATCTGAAATCCTTGGCTGAGCTGCGGTTGCTCTTTGTGGGCAATTTTCATAATTTACATAAGCAAATCAAATTGTGAGCGTAATTCGAAGACAAAGGCAGCGAGGAGGAGGGTGGCAGTCTGAGCTTAGAATGGAACTATGTTGAGTGGATGGCGTAGATTTCTCAGTCTCTTTATTTTCCAACTCACACTAGCACTCACTTCTTTTAGAAAAATTGTGTCAGCTTTTTGCGAAAGCGTTTTCGCTCTAGCCTCCTTTGTTCCCGTCAATGCGCCAAAGGAATTTGGCTCAAGTGGGGCTGTGAAAGGATAGGATTGTCGCCTGGCAAAGTGTGAATCCTGAAACGGGAAAAGCCTTTGAAGTGAAGTGAAAGTGTTCAATACAACACTGCACCACAATCGATGCTTAGCAACACTGCACCGGTCACTTTCACACCTGACAGGCACCTTTTTTTACGCATGTGTGTTTCGTGGATTATTCCTATTAATAATTGTGTAAAATTTCTGTACATATTGTGAGAGAAAACCGGACTCAAACCGAGTGCATTTTAGAAACCTTTAGTGAAATAAACGAATCCACGACACGGACATCAGCGAAGCCGCAGAAGCCATTTATATATATTTTAAAGGTGTGCAGAAGAAGACACTATAATGAAGACTTCTGAAACGTCATTTTGAGGCAGATTTTAAAAACAATTCTATAGAACCCACACAGAACTGTTTCGTTCGGGTTTCCAACAAACTTCATTTCGGATATTTTCTGGGTCCGTCATCAGGCGTTCGGTTTGCTGTCAAGCCTTTGCTTTCTTAAAGTGACAGACAGAGGTACCGAACACACACCATATTCTTTAGCAGTCTGTGTGTACGTACGCACATATATCTGGATATATGTCGTTTGGATCGTGACGAGGCCGCATCGGTAGCAATGTCCACTGCCTTGGCAGCGGCAACGGCAATGGCAGCGGCATCCTCGAGTGCCGCACCAGCAGCAACGACCGTCAGCAACACCACAAACACCACGAACACCACCATAGTCACAGCCACAGCGTCGCCGGCAACAAACAACAACAGCAGCAGCAACACCACCACCATTACCACCCATTCAGCCAAGTCTACAATCACGGCGGGAGTCCTTGAGCCAACCGGAGGGATTGTAGTCGAGTCGCAGGAGTACCAGCCGGAGCAAGTGCCGCCGGAACACGAGCACAGCCTGGAGTCGCCGGGTAACCAGTTAATATTGAATAGTGCTCCGAAGCCACGGCGTCAGCGCAGGACCACAGTGGTGCACACATGCCCCAGGCCACCGGGTGGCTACAGGTACTCCATGGAATTTCTTTACGGGATTGGCAGTTGTATGGCCGGCACCACCCTGAATATAGCCACGCCTCTGTCAATAACGCCGCGCAGTGTGAGGACCACGCCGCCCTCGCTGACCACTCGCATGCCTCTGCTGACCACAATGGGGATGCCAACCTCTGCATCGCCGCGTCCCATCGATAGTAATCTTTCGAGGAATCGTTACGCCATAGGCGTTGTGGGGCCTGGATCTCCAGGAGGACTCACTGCAGTTTCAACGGTACCAGCAGCATCGTCGACTACGACCACTGTCACTGCCACACCCGGCACCTCGGCTGGATCGCCTTCCACAGGTGTCCTGGCTGCAGGATCCCCCGGAGCTCTGCCAGCAGCCCAATTTATATACCAGGGATATTTGCCCAACGGACCACAGCGGCGCCTGTGGCATGCAGAGAACGCGTTCTGGCAGTTCGACCGAAACTATCCGTACAACCAGGGCTATGCCTCGCAGTACGGAATACCCATGATGCCGGTGGGATTTGAGCATCCGTATGGTAGTCAGCGTATCATATATCCTGGCTACTACAGCCAGGCCTCCGGGCCATTCCCTGCTGCTCCTGTACCGGGCATGCCGAGGGTCAGTCGTCATGTGGCCACCACTCCCCAGCAGCAGCAGCAAAAGCAGCAGCAACAGCAGCAGCAGCAACAGCAGCAGCAGCAACAGCCGCAACAGCAGCAGCAGCAACAGCAGCAGCAACATCAGCAGCAGCAGCAACAGACTCCGGCGGCACAACAGCCGGTGATCCAGCAGCCGACGACAGCGGTGAGTGCTGAAACCAGCGAAGAACCAATTCCAGCTCCGGGCACAACGTGGCGCCATGCAGGCCCCCCCGCAGCACAGCGCGACCGCTTGGTATCAGGACGACAGGCGGCGACTCCGCAGAGCTCGACGGACTATCACAGGGAATCAAAGACATACTACAAAAGTGGCACGGTTGGGAATGGCGGAGGGGCTCGCTTCAAGGCAGCACCCTTTGACCAGCAAATGCAACCAGGAAATGCAACAAGGAATTATCCGGGAGGAACACCTGCAGCAGGCAGTGCCGTACCAACACCAGCAGCACCCCCGCCGGTAGCCACAACAGCAGCAACAGCAACCGGATCCAGAGATCAGAATCCGTCAAATGCCAACCAGAGTCGCAACAATCAAGGATCGGCAACCAATCAGTATTCCAAGAGTCGTAGCCACGGAAAGAGAGGTGGCAAGAATGCGCAGGGCAAGGAGCGCACCTCGAACTCCTCCGGGTCGCTCTCCGCCTCCTCCTCAAAGTCCCAACTGGACAGAGCTGCCAGTTCGAATACCTCCATAGCCCAGCCAAAGCATCCCAATCGCTCCTTCCGCAACCGACTTCGCTACATCAATGGCAATGAATCGCCGGAGCGTAAGGCGGTGCCCATGGGCATGGCAGTGCCTGTTTCCACTTACCAACAGCAGCCACAGACGTCCGCCGTGCGCAGGGTTGGCAAGTTCCAAGGAGCAAATGCCTATCACGGACATGTGGTGGAGAGTGGCAAGCCAGTGGTCAGCCGGCAGCAGTCACGCTACTACCAATCGCGAAACATGGATGCCTATGTCTACCAGCCAGGACCGTATATGGTTTACGCTACAGGAGCTGCGCCGCTGGGACTCGGCGGAGTGCTACACCCGGGACAAGGTTGCGCTGGCATGGCAATGGGGGTAGGAGGAGGACCTAGGATCGCTGGGAGTGCAAGTGGAAGGGGAAGTGGAGGTGTGGGAGGAGGGCCTACGGCCACGGCCACGGCCGGCAGCGCCACCTCGGAGGGAGAGCAGCCGCTGGACTCGGACTTCGATCAGCGCCAAGATTATGCTGACTTGGGTCTGGATCCAGCCAATGGCGGCTTCTCCTCCGACCTGGAGCCGCTTAGTTACAAGCAGGACACCTCAGAAATGGACGTGCATTCGTGTCCTTTATCCCATCCGTGCTCCGACATTGAAGCAACCGACGGCCAATCGAATGACAGTGAGGCCATCAGCACGACTCCCAGCCAGGACAGCGATGCCACCGAAAGCGACCTAAGCGGTGCATCTGTGGAGTCGGTGGTGCGCAAGGTAATGGTCAATTGCCTGGCCTTCGCCACCGGTGCCGAGGTGCCCGATCTCAACGGTCCGAACCTGGTGCCCTACGGCGACATGCATTATCTCATGGAGCTGGGCTTCCACTCTCAGGCATGTATGAGTAATGGCTACAGGACCTCCATGCATCATCCACCGCCAAATCCGGCGGTTCACCAACGTGTGAGAGGCATGAGCTGCTGCGGCGACATGTTGAGCCACTCTGCGGAGGAGATGGGCTACAAGTTGGAGCAGGACCAGCAGCAGCAGCAGCAACAGGATGGCAATGACGGAGGAAAAAGCCGCTTCGAGGAAGCTGACTACGTTTCGGCAGAATCCAGCCTATCGGTAAGCCCTTCCGCCTCCTCCAGCAAGAGTGCCGAGGCTCCGGTGTCCACCAAAGCCAATATCATCATGGTAGGTCATCACCTTCGTTAAGTAACTTTTGCAGATGATTCTTTCAATAGTTTTGAAAAATGTTTTCACCGTTTCTTAAAAAGAAACCACCTGCAAAGGTTATCAGGAATCTAAAATGATCGTGAATCTAAATTATCGTTCTTAGCCAAAGGAATCCCAGGAGGATGGACTTTCCCACGACATGCACAATCGCTATTGGCGCGAGTTCTTTGGTTACACGCCAGCGGACCGCTTTCTGCTCCGAGCCAAGCAGGTGGAGATGAAGCGTCCGCCAAAAACAGTGCCCGGCAGCACCAAGTGGGATTCCCTGTCCCTGTCCCTATGGCGGAAGTTCCTGGAGGCCCAGCAGACCCGTCACATTTACAAGACCAAGATGCGCCTGTGGCGATTTATTTACACAGTGGCCATGGTGAGTTGGGATAATGTTTAAGCCAAGCCATATTTCGAGCGCTCTCTCCTCCGTCTCCATCATGGATCCGCAGACGTCCTATCCAAGGTACGGCTTGTACCTGGTGGGCTCCTCGATCTCCCACTTTGGCTCCAAGTTCTCGGACATGGACATCTGCATGCTGGCCTGTACAAATCCAAACATTGATCCCAGAATGGAGGCCGTTTACCATCTGCAACTGATGAGGGAGCTGCTCAGCCGCACGAACGAGTTCCAGGACTTCAATCTGATCGAGGCACGGGTGCCCATCCTGCGCTTCACCGATTGCCGCCACAAGGTGGAGGTTGACATCAACTTTAACAATTCCGTTGGAATCAGGAATACCCATCTCCTGTACTGCTATTCCCAGCTGGAGTGGCGAGTGCGTCCGATGGCCTTGGCCGTGAAACAGTGGGCCCAGTACCACGACATCAACAATGCCAAGAACATGACCATTTCCAGCTACTCGTTGATGCTGATGGTCATCCATTACCTGCAGGCCGGAGCCAGTCCGCCGGTTCTGCCGTGCCTTCACAAGCTGTATCCGGATAAGTTTGGCCTGCTTCTGCCCACCGACTTTGGCTACGTGGACATGAACGAGGTGATGAGTCCGTATCCCTCGGACAATACCCAGTCCCTGGGCGATCTCTTGGTCGGATTCCTGCACTACTACAGTGTGTTTGAGTACGGCAAGTACGCCATCTCGATCCGCGTGGGCGGCGTCCTGCCCGTGGAAGTATGCCGGGCATCGAAGGCACCCAAGAACGACATTCACCAGTGGAACGAGCTGTGCATCGAGGAGCCCTTCGACCAGACCAACACGGCCAGGTCCGTGTACGATTCGACCACGTTCGAGCGCATCAAGGCCATCTTCCAGGCCAGTTACCGAAGACTGGAATCCACGAGGAACATTAGCTCCATTTTCGAGGACTACGATGGGCCCACCATTGTGATGCAGCAGCCGTCCGCAGATTCAGAGTGTGACTTTTACGAGGGCCAGAAGCATCATCAACACCAAATGACCAATAGGTCGGTCTTCCGCTCTAATAGTGAGTTTCCCTCGCCGCGTCCCTTAAAGCTGATGGTGGACAAGGCCACCACGGCCATTTGGACAGATATCAACATGAAGACGGACCAGAAAGAGCCCGAGGAGCACCAGTCCAAGGACATGGGAGTGGACGATGACTCTGTGGCCACCGAGCCACCGCTTGCTTAACAACTCCCACCACCACTCGTAACAGCAAACACTAAACAACAAAAGTTCACACCACTCTCAAAAACAAGTCAACAATACAAACATTCATTTAAACCCCATCAGGACGTAAAAAAAAATTGAGACGTTGTGAAAGTAAGTTTTTTAGTAGCAGTTGCCGGACGCATTTACACCAATTTAAATTTGACGTTGGATAATTATATATGCCTAGGGAATTTAGTGAAATGACCAAATAAAAATTCACAAAGCAAGCATCCAAGGCAATGCAAAGTCGGTCGCAAAAAAAGCACTAAAATCTGCAAAAAGGCAAAGAAATATTTTCACCTCGAATCAAACGAACTAAAACTAGTTTTTACCAGCTTCAAAAGCAATTAAATTGCTGAAAAATCCTGAAAAAAAATTAAATTCAAAATAAAATTCCAAAAAAATATATATAAAAATTATAAAATTCGAAAAAAAAGAAAGCAGCACTAGCGATAGTTTAGTGAAAATTTGTGAGGCAGGGCGAGATACCCAGAATAATGCAGGGATGTAGGCTTTTATAGCATGCAGGTTTACACTTTTATACCTGCACAAAAAAATCAAACAAAAACAGAAACACTAACCTAAAAAATTAAAATAAATTGAAAATCAAAGAAAAAACACTTAAAACCAAGAAAATGCTCCACAAAAAAATACACAATACAGTTTTGTAACAAAATAAATGTAAAAATCGCGCTAAACATCTTCGCAAAAATGCTTACGAGTTACGATTGAGTTTCTAAAGCTCAAGCCAGAACTTTGAATAATGTTTGATGATAGCGCCAAAAAAATGATATAAAAATAAATAAAGCTAACACGGCAGAGGCTTTCTTGAGGGCAGAGGGAAGGTTATTTTATTGTATTATTTTTTCAATATAAAGCTCCTTAGTAAAAGAGCCTCAATTTCAAAAAACTTGTATTTTGTAATATGAAATTCACTGTCATAGGAATCCACTTCCATTGGATTAACTAGGTAATAATTACTTGAAATATTCACTGCATATGTGTGCATATATTTCAACCAAATGAAATCATCCATCATCGGGCCATTAGACGGCGGTCTTCATTTCAACACTAGAACTTGGACTCGGACTGGGACTCTCTGGGGTCCGAATGAAATTATGTAGGATGCTCAATTTGATATTCCGCTCTGATTAATTCTTAGTGGTTGCCGTCATCATCGAATATCACCCTTGGGACACACATACACACAACTCCGAATGGCCGGAATTCTCGCACATGTTTCAGTTTGGCAATTATCTAAGGAAATCAAATCAAATCATTGATGCAGCTGTTACGCAAGGGGGGTTGATGGGTGCTGGCTGCTGGGTGCTGAGTGCTGAGTGCCTAGTGCCTAGTGGTGGTGACCGATGGACAATGCCATCTATCAGTCTATCTGGGGGCGTGGTCCAAACTCTGTTACCATCCGCATCTGTTCGTGGAAATTGCCAGAGAGAGAGAGATAGGTGAATGCGGGCGGGTATCGATGACAACCAAAAATGTCAGTGCAGCAAATTATTTCATCAATTGCAATGCTCGATTTCAGTGCATCGGGGATGCTGTAGAGCTGGTGGTTCTGCCCTGTCCCGTTTTGGGTAATTGATATAATGCCAATGGGTTCCTGTATTCAGAGACGAGACTCCTGTCCTCGCCCACCTAATGGCGTCGAACTGTCAACGGGATTTGGATTGGATTGGGATTGCGATGGCAATTGGGATTTTGGGTGGGTGTTGCGTGTTGGGTGGTGTGTGGTGCGGTGTGGTGTCTGTAATGCAATACCGTGTGGCATCGCCAATCACCATCGCCATAATCATCATTATCATTAACGCAGCCGAACAATTGTCACACTAATTTGCGCATATGTGCAAAAATGTTTGACAATTAAACGCCGCAGCCAAGTCCCTCGATCATTTTTCATTCTCCCAAGTAATTAATGTCTTTTGTTAATGGTAATGCATTTGCATTCGCAATTGGAATTATACCCCAATTCAGAGCTAAGACAATTTGCACAACAAAGGGCGCGCTCGCTGGCTATGGAATGCTGAAGGATGAACTTCATTAAAATTTTGCACGGCCCGGCGCAGGATTGGGATTGGGATTGGGAAAATAGAGAGCAGCAGCTGCTGCATTAAAATTCCTGTCCGGGATTTGCTCTTTGGTCTTGAATAATTATTCATTGTCATTGTAATTGGCGTGCCAGGCGCTAAATGGAATCATAAAAGGGAGCGGCGGGGCAGTGGGAAAACTCCGCCTGGGCTCACAATTTTCATTTTTCCACCAGGCAGCCACCAAATTGAAGTTGCTCGATTACTTGGACACTTTTTTTTTTGCTGCCTCCCACATGTCGAGAGCTATTCTTTTTCTTTTTTTTGTGTCGCTGTCCTGGAGAAAGAGCGATTACTCCCCATGGGTCTCGGGATTGGGATTGGGTTTTTGGTCTCGGTTTTGGTCTTGGCTTTTATATTGTTTGGGACACGTACGGGAATTTTCATTCGATGTCATTTCAATTTTCCTGTGCTCCTTCTTTTTTATGGACGCACAGAGACAAAAAGGGTTTCGATTGGAAAAGATGCAGCTAAAACACAAGGACCTGACATGGGATTGCGGTTCTATCGCCGCCTGCCTCTGTCCCTGTTCCCGTCGTTGTCCCTGTCCCTGGACACTCTATCCTTTGGGCCTTTGTTTTCTTGTTGGTCACTGAGCAACAAATTACCTGAGGCAGGTGAACAACGACTGCAAAACCAAAAGGACTCACTGCTCACTCCTTGGTGTGGACGAAGGAATGAATAAATGAATGAGTGCCCAAAGGGGGTAAGGGAATGAGCGAGTGCAAGACTGAGTGACTCCTGATTGGGTGAGCCACCTAGGCAGCTTTATTTTAAAGAAAGAAAGAAAGAACCCTTAATGTCATTTCAAAGCAATTAAACTAGTTTGTTAAATAACAAATAATAAAGCGATTAAGTGGGATCAAAGAAAGTGATAAGAGATAACGTTTTTCAAGTCATATTTAAGAGACTTTTATTAGAAAAACATGTATTTTAATTAACTTTAAATACTTGTAATGCCATTAAATATTAAATTGTTTACTACATTTCCCCCCTTATTTGCTCTTCTAATTGCAGGTAAGCTCATTACGTCAATCCTTTGTAACACACCACAAAAGCGGCAGAATCAACAACAATAATAACTAATGTTAGCGTAAGTGCTTGTCTACAATTTTAATTAGTTTTAAATGCAATTTAATGCATTTGTTTTCTGTTGTGTGTGTGTGTTTTTTGTGCCATGTTTTGGTTTGCCAAATGCTGAAGCACTTAACATTATTTTGGACTCGGAGAACGAGCTGGCTGCATTGAATTTAAATTTGAAAACAATAAATCATTTCTACCTTGTGATGATAAATGCCGTGAATAATTTTATGCAGATTAGTGTGGGCATATATGAGTCACATGTGTGTGCATTCCCGTACAATTAGAAACGCATTAAATATTTAAAAGCCGGCCGTGGATTAATGCTTAAAATAAATATTTATGTTATGTTTGCTTTCGCTTGATTATATGAACTCTCCCGCAAAGGGTAATGAACTGCATTTATTTCGCCAAATACATATGTCCTTGGGCTTTCCAATCTTTTACGATTCGCTATAAAAAAGAAAACGGGTGACACACGACCTTTTCGTGAAAGAGTTTATTCCCTTAGTTTTATGGCTCATTTGGAGTTTGTTTTTCAGTTTCCGCCCCTCGCATTGAATGAAAACAACTCAATTTCTGTAATGACCACGCCTTGCCGATAGTTAAACGCTCCGGACATAACTATTCGAAAAAGAAACAACGAAAGAAAATCAATCAATGTAAAATGGGGGAAATCCCGTTACTATAAAGCTTTAAGGCGTGTCGCTGCCACGCCCTCAGCCGGCGCCTCCGCCTCCGCTGTCGCCTTTTCCGCCGATTCGGCAATCAAGCTCATTTATTATGCATTTTTCATACGAGTATGATGGCGTTATTCCTCTTTTTTTATTTCGGCGAACTCTGTACAGACAATTTAAAATCAACCGCAGAAAAAGCAGAATGGCTGGAAAATATCCTGCAAGTGGAAGGAGAGCGTCAGAGGACACGCATGCCAGCCAGAGTTGCCTTCATGCGCGAGGACGAGGACTGTGACAACCGATGGCAAACAAAATCGATCGCAAAAATCCACGCACATGCACAAATTACCCGCATTTTTTGTTTATGGGAAAAATTGAAATTCATGCAGAACAGCCCAGCCCTTCATCATCCGTGTCCATATCCATATCTGCCAGAATATATCTAGCTGCAATCCATATCCCTGTCGTATCGCTGTCATCAATGGCCCCCTAACAATCTGGCGATAAAGTATTCTCCTTGAACAGTTGTGGCCGGAAAAATAAATACCATTTAAGGGCTGAAGCAAAAATGTTCAAGTTTAAAATTTAAGATTTAGAAGTGCATAAGAAGTGAGAGTTTTAAAATTATAAATAAAATATAGATTTAGCCGTAATATTCGCATAATTTCTGTGCTTAGTGAAGTTAGCGGAGTCAGGGCTTTAGGCATTCGATTTGTTCAAAGAACATAGGTAATTTCCATTTACATTTAACCAATAATAATATGGTTTGTACATTGTACATATTCATGTTTCAAAATATTTCCCAGGAATTTTCAAACTGCTACCCTATTAGTTCGACCATCGCTGTTATTCCTTGCAAAGAATTGTTTCTTTTTTTGGGGGAAACGTTGAAGAGTTACAAAAAGAGTTTTTTGGCGAGGGTCGCTTGCTTGTTTACCTGGCCCCCAAGGGTTGCCACATGCACATTTGCATATCGTTTCAAGTGCGAAGCACTAGGGGTTGGGGGCGCAGAAGTTGAGTAGGCGTGGCACTGCTTATCGCCGCAACACTTGCCGCGAACGGGGGCAAGTATTTCCGTTGCCTGGGCACGCTTGTTAGTCGCGCGAGTCAGCGGAGGAGCTCGAGGCGAAAAGTGGAAAAGGGGCAAGTGTCAGCTCTGCGGCGGAGTTCAAGTCGAAGTTGCTGCTGCTGGTTGTCGCTTAACGATTTCGTGTCATTTTTTGCATTTCCTTCTTGTGCCAGGCTTTCAGTTTTATACACTCCCCCACACCGCCTGGATTTTCCGCCTGCGGTTTTCCATCCGTTTTGAGTGTGCGACGGCCAGTCTTATCGCGTGCTACCTGTGTGGCACCTTCAGACAGCCACAGACTGGGAGAGAGTGATACAAATTAAAGCAAAAATAGCAAGAGCAGAGAAAAAAAAACATTTAAGAAAGTCATAAAGAAAAGAAAATAATAAGAAAAACAAGACGGCTTGGAAAGAAATGCATACTCTGGAAAATAAATCACAAAGTGGGAGAAGCGGTCGGTCGGTTGTAAATTTCTCTGGCCCCTCGGTGTACGTGTTAAAAACTTCTCACGTGTCAGTCGTTAGGATCTTTGGAAAGTGAGGAAGCAAAGTCGCAGGACTCGAACGGATGTTCACTCTATCTGCAATGCAGAAGATAACTTTTGCCGCTGTCTGGCGGCGGCATAACATTTGCATTTTCGCCCCGCTCGATTATGAATTTTCGTTATAGTTATGCCGCCAAATGATGAATGTGCCTGGGCCAGAGCAAAGTGTCTGCAATTAGGAAAGGCAGGAAGGCCAGCCAAGATGCCAAGATGGACCGGGGGGAATCCCTTCAAGAAGTTGTCGCCACGGCCTGCGAATCCGATCAATTAAAAAGCAACTTACGGATGCTGGTGGTGGTCATGGCTGCCGACTGTCAGCTCCTTGGCGCTCAGTGTGATTAATTTCAGGGCCCATTTGCATGCGCCATGGTGAATGATGCCATAATCCTTGCCGCTCCTGGCCCTTCTACAGCTTCTGGGCCATTCTTTGCTGCAATTTTAAGTAATTTTTCGCCTTAACTAGAGGGTATTGTGAATATGGTAAGCAGCTGGACAGCTTCCAGAAGTTGCAAGAGTAAATATGCTCAGGAGACTTTCGCAGAAAATAAAAATAAGCAGCAGTTAGGGGATAGTTTTTTTTAGGAGGATAAATAATTAAAATCCTTACTTACATACTAATTAATAATAGGTTAATAATAGTTAAATTTTAAAATAAATTCAAACGAACTTAATATATATGGTATTTACCCTTCGACCATTTGTTAAATTTAAATATTTTACTCTTCATTCCGCCACTGGAGAAAAGAAATTAAAAAAAGCATGCCGCTCTGTCTCCGGGTTTTGCTGGCAAGGATAAGGCTTAAGTGTCTGCCGGGGCTCAGACTCCTACCTACCTGGTGGTCCTGCGTCCTTTTTTTTTTACCCAGGACCTGGACAGCGTTGCAGTCCGCCCTGCAAAGAATATTACAAAAAACGTGCCAAACGTTTATTTAAAAGGATTTATGTGCGTTACGTGCTAAATGTGAAATAATAATTTTTCTTTCTTCTCTCGCTCTCGCTTTCGCACTTGTCCTTTTTTTTTGTAGTACCTTGGCCAGTGCAGGATGCAGCAGCGAGTAGCTGCCACACTGTTAATCTCGCTCCTCTCCTTCTGCGTGGCATTAACTCAAGTCCTTTTCGCAATTTTTATTGAGCTGACTGGACGCATGAAATTTTTGTGGGTAAACTCTCGGGGCTCTCGCACTTTCCAACTGAGATTTTTCCGGCTACGAGACTTAATTGCATTTCTTCGTCAGCTTCTTCTACTTATTCTGCTTCTTATCTGTGCTGTGGGTTTTAAGTGCTGGCAGAAAGGAAAAGTTTTCTCTTTCAGCCTTCGTCCTCGTCTTAGTCTCAATTTTTGCGGCTGCCATTGCCAATTTCTGGCTTTCTCCAGGCAATTTCTTTATTTGTATTGAAATCGAAAATGCGTAGCTGGGGAATAGCAGAGAGCTAGAGAACTGGAGAACTGGAGGAGCGTAGAACGAGAAGAGTGGCCACAACAATGGCCAGGACACAAGTCCAAGTCCAAGTCCAAGACCAAGTCCGTGTTCATTTTCCCAGTTGGGTTTCCACTTATTATTGCCGCCGCCTCTGTCCTTCGCAGCAGTATTTCTGCCTCCTTCTAGGACCGTCTGTGCGTTTGTTTTGCACCCCGCACGCATATAGCATAATAATTAGGTGGAGAGTCAGTCGTCCTGCTGCCAGACTCGTCCTTCTTCTGTCTGACTCTCCATTCAGACAGAGGGAGAAGGCGGGCACACGATATAGATTGAGATATGGGGTCACAGTTTGTACAGTTCATTTTGCGGCGCACAAAGTTTCTTAATTTTTTCCTCGCCTTTTGTCTCTGGCAAATGGGAAACACGAAACAAAAAGAGAAAAGTTTTAATATGATTTGCAGTCAGACATTTTGGCCGTTGCCAGCAGCTAAAAATAATTAAAGCCAACTCGGGAGCAGGCTTCATCTACTTAAAGACCTGGGCTCCCTTTTCCTTGGCATCCTTCAGCTGGGCTCTTGAACTTTACTTAGTCATAACTTATGCATATGCATCTTGGCCTCCAGGAATGCTGCGGATAATTGGGCGTGGCCAAGCACACCGGGGCGGGTGGTGTGTGTGTGTTTGAATAGTTTTTGTCGTTGCGTTTTTCCACTGAAATAAATTTATATGAATTTTATAAAGAAAATGAAGATGTTAAGGAGGATAAAATAATATTAAAAATATTTTTTATGATACTGGTTAGTTAGAATTTTCATTAATAAATCAGTACTAAAACCTAATTAATAAATTAAATATAAGAAATATTATATGCTAAGAATGGTAATAAAATAATGTTAACTTTTTCTTGTGGAAACATATATTATACGATACCCTTTATCCAAATTGTATATCTCTTTATTTTACATTTTTTAGCCAGATTCCTCAAAAGTGTTTAATTGTGTTTTTTACGTTTTACTCTTTAAATTGTCTTCTCTTTTCTTTTCAAGTGTAGACAATGTGTTCCTTTTTCAAACTTCAGCCTCGTCTTTACTTTTTTTGTGCCCAACTTATTACCTTAAACTTGGCGAAAAGGTTGTTGACTGGCTGCAATTTGTTGACACAGACAGGCGACTCCTAAAGTGGGCGTAAGGATATGGGACCGTACGTGTGTACATGTACATATGTGTGGAAGTAGGAGTGGGGCTGGGTATCCTTGCTGTGCGACTCTTGGGCATGTGCATTTGTCTAAGGCGCTGGCAAATTGAAATTCATATGCGAAAAGTGTACGCTGACTCTTTCGTTTCTTACTCAGCCTGCTTTTGCCACATTTTCCGCCCTGAATTTTCCTCGCCTTTTTTTTCCTTACTCATTGTTTTGCATTTGTGGAGAGTGCATTAAGAAGCGCCTGGCTTTCTTTTGTAATTTTCATTAGCAAACGCAGTAAATGCTGATGGGATGCGATGTCCTTTCCTCCACCGAGTTGACCAAGCTGCAATAATCCTCTTCTCGTCTGTGCTCTGGCTGTGAGTGTCGAAAGCTTTAAAGGCGCTCAAGTGAAAGTAATCGCCTTGGCCAGTAGTGCATTTCAGCATTTTATGTTTGTCTAATTCAATTAAGCCGAAAGAGGAGTTATAAAAATGGGGACTTGAGCCAGACCTGACCACAAGAGGAGCTGAGAATTTGCGGAAATATTAAAACTAGAGAAGGCTCTTTAAGTTCCTTAAAGTCTTAAAGGCGCCTTGAAATCAAGTCAAGTTGCTATCTCTTCCGCAACGCTGGCTGCGGCAATAAAACTTCAATTAAATTAAATAAATCTCTGTAAAATGCGCAACTTTTCCATCAACCCGGCAACATAGAGAGAGAGAGAGCAATCAACAAACAGCCTGCGGTCATCATTAAATGTCTAATTTATTTCAAAAACAACAACAAGAACAGGAGCAACAACTTGGCCGAACGGGAAAATTCAGTTTTTACAACGAGATTTTCCATTTTCCTTGGCCAGAACCAGCCACAGCGCTCTCTCGCTCGTCGTAAAAATTGATTTAATAAAACAGGCACGTTTCCATTTGAAGTGCTGTAAATTTTAATTTAGTTGTTGCTTCTCGCACAGCTGCGACACGCCCCCACTTCTCGAAAGGGAGGTGGCTAACTGGCGGATGGGCCAGGGCTCTCCGGGCGGAACATCATCAAAGCCGAGTGGAAAACTTTGATAGAGATCACACGACGGACGGCCTTCATTAACAGTTGGGCGGGGAAACGGCGTGAAAGAGGAGCGGAACCGCTTTCTCGGAACGGAACTGACTTGTAAACCATCTTTGGTTGTCATTTATTTTCTTTGTTGCTTTGTTTATTATCTCTTATCATCGCAAAAGTTCCACTTTAATGAGTTTTATCTGAGAGGTGGGCGGCCCCGGAAAATTGACTGCTATTTTCAAAGGCCGCGAGCTGTGAACGCGCCACCGAAAAGAATAAATACTTGGAAGGCAATCAAATGGAAAATATGCTGCTGTTACTTTGTTATTTTGCTACCAAATTTATGAATATTTATGAGAGTGACAAAAGTTTTGCGCTCACCAAAACCAAACCAAACGGAACCGAACCGAACTGAACTGAACCCCTCCGCGGAGACCTGTTTAGTTTTGCCTCGTTGTTTATTTTATTTAAATGCGCCTTCAGCTATGCAATTGTATATTAATTCCCCCATGCCAGTACCCTAGACAGCGACAAATGCTAACTGACAAGACAATTTCGCTGGGGTTTGCTCGCTGGCTGGGCTTCTGGTTTCTGAGCAAAAGTTTTGCCGGCTTGGAGGATCCCGAGCAGCTGACAGCCATGGCAACAGCAGCTACTATACACAACAAAACTTGCCACTGACACACGTTGACATCGAATTATGCAAAAATGGCAAAAGGCGAATTAAAAATGCAAATTCACTGCGACCAAAGTTGAAGGACACCCCTAAAAATACACACAGCCATCTTCCTCCTGGCAGGAAAATGGAAATGGAGCGCCGGGTATACCATGTCCAAGAACTAATCAAGTCTGCCTGACAGTCGTGGGCTGGAGACCTAGACATTATTTGATGATGCTTGAATTGACTCGGCCAAGTCAAGTGGAAATATCACATTTCGTTCGGCTGGGACACTGTGTCTTTTTTTGGGGGAAAACCCAAAATATTAGCCAGGCAAAATGCCCTCTTGCTGCTTGAACTTGGATTTTTTCCCTGGGAGAAACGTGAACTGAAATGATAATTGTGTGGCTATCTACTGGAAAATCTATGGAAGATTGAATTTCAGCAAAATATTTAAATTTTCAGAGTAACTTTTTCAAATGAATATTACGATTTGGAAAGGCATTGGGCTGAGAAGGTGAATTATTTATGGTATTTCAAAAAGATTGCAGGAATTATACATGAATTTAG
This sequence comes from Drosophila ogumai, assembly GCA_018904815.1. NCBI lineage: Eukaryota > Metazoa > Arthropoda > Insecta > Diptera > Drosophilidae > Drosophila > Drosophila ogumai. The sequence goes on along the minus strand of JAEIIJ010019203.1, from coordinate 1,403 downwards.
ACATAAAATATACAAATGAAAATAAATTCATGATTACAATAGAATTAATAGATATTTTTTAGCTTTTCTATCAATTTCAAACTTCTCAAGTCTTTAAAAAGCTTTTATATATTGTAGATTGAAGAGTAATTCCTCAGTTCGATCTCATCTCGGGTAAAACATTTCATTATTTCTATTCATTGACTTTAGTTGGCAGCTCACGCCTCCGCTTAGCATGCGCTTCAATGGAAATTGTTTTGCGGGTGGGCTTATTCATGTGATTGTCATTCGCTTACGCATGAAAATGCGCTCTGCCGTGCACATGAAAATAAATTGAAAAAATGCCTTTGGCTTGGCTTCTCTTCGTTTCTTCGGCAGCTCAGTCCGCCAGCCAGCCAGTCATCGCTTTGTCAATCTGTCGCTTTTCATATTTTCAACATTTTCCCTACAAAATAGCTTAACTGCCTGTGTCAGCTGCATGCGGTTGTGGTGTGCTCCTCGGTGGCATAGCCAGGCCTGGATGCCTGGCTGAAGGTTGGGGAATGTGGTGAGGAGGAGTGGAGGTGTGGTGGTGGCTGGCTCCCCCCAAAAACCCAATAAGTATGCAGTACGGTTTGCCATTGTCAACTGCCTCTGATTGCTGCCTGAAATGCTCAGAGCTTCTTACCTGACATTACGTATACGCCATGCTGTGTCGCGCGGAGTTTTTATTGCTTTCGATTTTCATTTTGACTGCTCGCACGTGCGACGACACGAAGGGAAACGGTAACAGCAAAAAGGGAGGTCCTCCCTTGCCGTGTCCTAAACTTTCCAGTTCGATGGCGTAAATTTTCTTTAAGCATTATTTTATTACATATTTCCCAGGCAGGCAGGCAGCTCAGGCAGCTCAGGCGTCTTGTCCTTTTCATCCGCTGCTTGGCTGGGTTTGTTTTCGCTTTGCGTGAAATTCAATTTCCCATTTGCCACACATACAGTTCATGTAGCCATCTGAGACTGTCTTGGCTTTTCTGTTGCCCCTTTTTCTCGATTTTTTTTTTTATTTTGCCATCCGACACTCTCTATTTTTCCGGCTCCCGATATAGAGATATTCATTCAGCCTGCCACACGACTTCATTTTTGCATAAACTCAGAGCGCAGAGCAAGAGAAGTGGCAAAAATAAGCTACTACAGTGTGTTTTAGTTAGGAAAACTAACTAACTAACTAACTTATTTTAGAAGCTTCAATTAACATTATTAAAAACATTTTAAGTAACTTATCAAAGAATATTTAATTTATAATTTTAAATTTTGGGTAAAACTGAAATTATTTAACCTCGTTTGTTTTATTATTATTATTGTAGAAATGCCTTAAATAGTTTAGTTTAATAAAGAACAAGAAAGGAAGCTAACTTCGGCACGCCGAAGTTTGTATACCCTTGCAGATA
>JAEIIJ010019200.1:0-30654 GCA_018904815.1 Drosophila ogumai | reverse complement strand
TTCAAAGTTTGATAAAATGACTAAATACCATAAAAATGGCCAAATTCCCCATAGTGCACTGACAACAAAAGCCATGCGTCATACATATAAATGTTTATGGGAAACAGTTGCCGACATGGTCCTCGTCGTCGTCGTTGCCAGTTTTGAATAATGCTCGCGTCCTGCATAATTTATGCTTCCTAGCTAGCTTCATATAAATACATATTCATGTGCGAGCGAATGTGTGTGTGTTTCTGTGTGTGTATAGGGTTTGATAATGTGCTCATATCAATTTTCATTGCAAGTTTTAAAAGGTAAGGGAGCCAAAGATTGACAGGGCAGCGAAATATGGTGAATAAATTTAAATAAATTTAGAATTACCAAAAGAAACATTAACCCAATAAATACTAAATTGTTTATAAACTTTAAATAAAATAAAAGAAACTGAATTGTACTTACCATCTCATCGCTGCCATCCATGCAGTCTTTATCCCCATCGCATAGCCACTGTTTGGGGATGCAGGTGCCGCTGGCACAGGTAAAGGAATCCTCGGCACACGTGTGCCCCCTGTCGCAGCCCTTCTCATCCGTTCCGTCGCCGCAGTCGTCGTCCTCGTCACACCTGAAGCGGTTCTGGATGCAACGTCCATTGCCGCAGGTGAACTCATCCGAGCGACACGTTCTATCTGCACGAAGGAGGTCAGTCAAACGATTAGCTAGGATTCTCCAAAGGGTTTTTACGGGGAGGATTCGTTAGCTGATTAGTGAGTGAACTTGATGGTATGTCATTTGGTATGATTTTCGGTATGGGAACTACAACAAACAAGGCCAGTAGTAGAGAGTACTTGGAAGAGAACCAACACCATTACAAAAAAATTGCCAGCCAACAAACAAAGGATAGATTTAAGCAGGGCGGGGAAACATGTGAAAGTGACAACAACAAAAAGGAAAACAACAGCGCAAACACAGCAAACTAAAGCTTATCCCATTTGTGTGTCTTCGTGTCCGCGTGTGTGCTTGTGTTTGTGTAAATATTTGTGCTTTATTGCATGGCATTACACAATTTCCACAGAAATATGTGTGTGTGTGTATATACTCAAGTGCTGGGTAAAAAGAGGAGAAAGTAAAGTGGGATAGTAAGAGTATATATAGAGCAGGTTAAAGCAGCCAACACCAAGCAGAGTATTAAACATAAAGAGAGCTAGCATTGATTTGGTTTTGGCTTACTGCACTGGGCCTCATCGCTTCCGTCGCGACAATCTTTGTTCTGATCGCACATCCAGGCCAGGGGAATGCACTCGCCCTCGCCCGACTTGCAGGCGAACTGCTCAGGCGAACATGTCTGGCTGCCTAAAAAAATAAAACGGGAGGATATTTGGTTCACAAGAGTTCTGAAATCAAAGATAATCGCAGGAACAAGAGAATATCGGCAAGCCGAAATTTAGAATTTCCAGTAAGTATTTAATTTAAGTTAGGCAAAAAATAAATAAAGGGGCTCCTTCACAGTTATATTTCCACACTCCAGTAAGATAAGGACACCAAAAATAACCCTCTAACTACCCAGCTAATGCGATTTGGCATCTCCAAAGACATTGAAGCACCAAAGGGCGCCGCCTTAAAGTAGGCAACCGAGTGTTGTCCTGTAATTAAGTTTATAAGCAGCTGCCAAAGGGGGGCCGGGTTGGGGCGTTGCGGGAACTACTCTGGAAGTAATAAACATAGTTGTCATGCCAGCACACACATACACATTCGGGGGCTAAACAGTTGGCATTTTATCTAGGCAGTAATTAAGACATTATCAGCCAACACTCCATAAAGTTAAAACGCACACATGCGTATGCATTAAAGCAATTATCGCAGACACACACATACACACACCGTACCCCTTAAAGGGGGGTAGGGAATTTCATACCAGAGAGGAGCGGACATTAAACAAAGCTGACAACACTCCCAGCCACCCACACACACACTCGCACACACACATTAAAACGCTTGTGTTTAACCCTTAATGCGTATTAGTATGCCAGTTCTTCGGGCCTCCCTTTCGTGCTTTCTTTCGCATTCTTTTCTCTTGCGATATGCGTGTGTGTGAAATGGAGGTCCTTTGTGTGATTTTCCCTGATATGATTATGTACATACATCCCGCTGTTCCTGCTACTTGTGTGTGCGTGCGAGCAATAAAATCCTATGGCCGAAAGACACACACATGTACGAGTATTTGAATATGCTTTTTGGCGTTTTGTCTACCTTTTGCTCCGGATTTTCCGCAGGAGCAGCGGCAGGATCCTCGCATTTTGTCTATTTGTTTACCGTTTACACGCGCGCATGGCGTTCGGCGGAAATTTCTGACATCGTTGCAAATAAATTAATTTATTATTATTTTGCTCCGGTGGTATTCGCAATTTTTGCGCGGTTGCTTAGCATGTACAACGCGTCGTATGCGTGATGTGCCCTTAATTGGAATTTACTGTGACCAGCTTCCCGAATATATTCGTTGTCGTTCGCCAGCCGAAATATTTCCTAGAATGGCGACCCGCGGATGCCAGCAAAGGCATTCCAGGGATTCCTCAATAATTTGCTTGTGCCTCTTTGTTAAATTTTGAATTTTGATTTTAAATTGATTTGAATTTCCTTTTAAAGTTTAGCGAGTCTTTTCTGAGTACTCTTATCTCTTATATTGTTCTCAGAATTTTGTACTTATCAGTATTTTTTTGTAAAAATATTATCATTCATTTTTTTCCTTCATTTTATTTCAATTATCATATTTCCGCTTTGAATCTTTTTTGTTTGCCAAATTCGTATCATCATAATGTTTATTATGATGTAAAAAAATACTGTTTTCTTTGCTTGAACATATTTGTAACCACATTTCTAAATATTCCATTAAATTTCAATAGGTTTTTCTATCACATTAAATAAATTTCCTTTGAAATTTCCTTTTCGATTTTTATATTCTCTGAAAAAATATATTATTATTACGCTCAGCAGATATTTTTCAATTATCCAATATCGTTTTTCCAGCCATAATTTATGGCTTCATTAAATTTCCCAATGCTGCGGCGCATTCTCCGGGGTCCTTTTCCACCACATGTATGTATGTCCATATAGTACTCTCCATTTTTATCCATTTTGAGGTAACTACTTGGCTGAATGGACGACGACGTCTCATTCCCGTGTGGCCATGGGGACACAGCTCCAGCTTCAGCTCCGGCTTTTGTAAGCCATGACAGAATCAATTTGCTGTTGTGGGGTCACAGTCAATGGACCACCGATGGTCCTTGCACTCCTTCCCTTGCCCTCACATACACATTGTATTCAATGGCATTTTCTTGTTATCTGACGCCAGAGCGTATATACTTGCAATTTGATTTTAATTTTATTTAAAATGCTTTTTAGACCATGTACAAGACAAGGTCCTAGATAACTGCAACTACCCTCGACCAGTCCCGCCACTTGAAAGCCAATGAAGCTTAATGCCTTTGTGGAGCAGTTTGCGTTTGCGTTTTGTTTACTCTGCAGTTTGTGTCCTCTTTCCGAGTTTATTGTTCGACCAAGTTTTCCCCCAGAATGGTAAACAAAGTTATGAAGAGTCCGAGTGGAGTGTTAAATGGAATTAAGCAGCGGGGCGGAGTTCGTACATGAAACTGATAACTGAAAATCGCTGTTTATTTTTAAAGAAGCAAGCTGTGCTTTTTACCCTGAAATTCGGTTGAAATTAAGATTCACAGGGGTAACTGGGCGAAAGCAGAAATGTCAACAAGGTTTGATGACAATTTTAAAGCACATAAAAGTCATAAAAGGACGCACATACTCGCACATATATACTGGGAAGTAACTTTATGGGTTTACAGTTGTGTTCAAAATAATTGTGATGGATGAAGGTATTATTTTTAAATAAAAGTAATGGAATTTGAAAACTTGTTTAGAAATTTTAAAGTTAAAATATCACATAATCTGAAATTTATTTTCATTTATTATTTATTTAATATTTTCTTTAATATAAATTTAACATTTCAAACATGATATAATCCCTAATCATTTTTGCTTTTTGGTATCAAATTTTATTACTATTTTTCTGAACACATCTGTACCTTTTGTAATCCCCTTAGCCAAGCACTGGGCCATGAGTTCCACCATATAAACCACAGGCTCAATTTGGCGCTGCGTTCGCTGTTTGATTACCGGGTTTTTATTTTCATCAAGGATAACATCATAAAAATCGCATCATTTTTTCAATTACATCTCCCTGAAAGTCCTTCCAGCATAAAAACATTTTTTTACTTTCCTCGTTCGCCACTCACTTCATATATATACATAAGTATATGTACTATATAGTTTGGGGAAATGTGTCACAGACAATAAACCGCTAAACAAGTTACTGTGCGGAAAAAAATGCTTTCAGAATAAAGTGAAAAGCGGAAACTACGCCCAAAAGGAGGGGAGCCAGGACTCAGGAGCCAGCCTAATGCATAAATACAAATTAGTTCCGCCGATGGTCACGTCGCGATATTGTCCGCAAGGAGTGACGTTAATTTATGGCCTGGTCAGTCCCCAAGTCATAAAATCCGGGCACATCTCCCAAGTTTCATGACAGAGCAGAGCAGAGGGTCAGATTTCTTCTTCCATGGGGGCATGCATTTAAATTTCTATTAAGTGACTTTTCTTTTTGGCGTTTTAGTGATGGGGCAAATCCTCCAGTTAGTATGCAAATGTGAGTAAGAATAATTCATTCTTGTGCTTACTGCCGCATTCAGATTCGTCGGACTTGTCGCGACAGTCCTCGTCGCCATCGCAGACAAACTCCCGGTGCACACACTGTTCATTATTTTTACACATAAACATGGCGGGAGAGCAACGACCCCCTGTTTATATATTTAGGTATATTTTAAAAATTAAATAAAAGTACAAGTTAGGGTAAGATAGGGATTTATATCGAAAGGAAAAGTCCGATATATCCAAACGTGTTGTTATCTATGTTGTATTTAAATTTTAAATATTGTAAAATATCGCATTTCAAGTTAAAATATAAATATTATCAAAAAATATCGGACAACCATATATTGGTTTGTCTTAGAATATTTATTTTTTAAACATTTGTCGCAGCATTTAAATATTAATTATCGAAATTAACGTAGACATCGGTTTAATAGAAATCTTAGGGGTAATTTTCAAGTAGTAAATTTATTAAAAACCAGATTAAAGAACCGTAGAACTTATTAAAAACCAAATTAAAATAGTTCCAAGTTTTATGTTATATTATAGTATGTATTTTATCGGACAAAATAATCTCCTAAAGGCTTATTAAACTTTATTTGGAAAGGATTATATCTCCTTTAAATAACACTTAAAAGGCAATTGCCGTGCCAACTCTAAGGGTTGGTTTACTTTTAATTCCATCATAAGTGCATGGCCAACTGTTTCAATAACCATTCTCAATTGCATTTTGAACCGATATCTACAGCTTATATCAAAAGTAATGGCCAATACTTACGGCAGCGGGAGGGCAACTCGTCGCTTCCATCGGCACAGTCCGCCTCCCGATCGCAGACCCATCTTTGCGGAATGCACTTGCCGTTGCCACAGCGGAATTGCTCCGTGGTGCAAGTTGATTCTGCAAAGGCAAATGTTGGAAATCAATTTTACATAACTGCCGCAGATAATGGCTTCGATAGAATATTCCCATGAATATATATATATATATTTATAGATACGTATGAGGGGCATGGCTTTCAAAACTTTTTTAATGCTTGAATGGTTAACTGTGTCAAAAATAAATGTGATTTTTATGTTCCTGCGGCTGCTTCCTGCTCTGCAGCATTCGCTCTTTGTTTTATGCCCTAGTGGAAATAGTTTTCTGCCACATTTTATGCTGATTTTATTTTACGACTTGACTCGTTAAATTTCTCTTTTTTATTCACTAGAAGAAGTGTCTTTAAAAGGCTACCAAAATATATATATTGCAAATATTGTTTCCGCTCATTTTGTGTTGTGTTTGTGTCTTTGAAGGAAAACAATTTGTTGAGTGATGGAAATGCAATTAAAAGATAAAAGGAATGCCTGATACAGTTAGGTTTGGTTTGTTAGGCAATTGACAGCAGAGTGTTGTAAGCCACTGTTGGCCAAAAATATTTATTGGCCGGCAGCCACAAAGTAGCAATATTGAATGGCAATAAAATTGGTAAATATCACATTGCATTTTTAGTTTGTTTTTCTACAAAAATTGAATAAAAAATAAACTCGAAAATGAAAAGCATCGCATCGATTCATGCATGTCAATATAATTGGAGATATTTCTAGAATTCACATATGTAGTTATTTAAATAAATAAATAAAATATAAGAGAGAGACTCTGACAGCTATTTTAATAGTATGGTAAATATTCACCTAAAACTGGCAACTATATAGATCTTTCTCTTGTTTATTTTATTTTAAAAAGTCCACCAAATATCCTTCAACAATTTCTCTTACAAATATAAAAATATACACGAATTCCTCAGCTTTCAAATAATTCCCGTGGCTCCAATTTCCACGTATTCATTCGCAACTCAATGCACCATTCCTGGAGCTGGCTTCCCTAAACGTTGCACCTTTTGTATATGCACCTACAAGAGTGCCAACACCTTGGAGCTTAATTCAAATGAATTCCCCCGAATGACATCTGCATTTCGTTCGACATGGCTTTAAGAGGAGCTCCTCGGCTCTGCTCCTGCTCCCCCTGGGGTAAAGTTTTCTCTTCGGGAGTCGTTTGCCATAAACTTAAGCGTAACTTTTGTGGCAGTACATCTCACTCCCTGGGCGACCAAAACTACGGCAGAAACTGTAGCCCCCAGGAAGCCCCAGGAAGCGCCGGGAACCCCCTGGAATCCCGAAAGCCAAAGCCAAACCTAGGGACCCACGGGGACGCCACACAGACCCACACAGCCGCCGCAGTGCGAAAAATGCGCATCACGTTCTGCGTTTTGCGCTCGAAGGGGAGTCCGGGAGTCCCGGGAAATGGGAAATGGAAACTGCGAGCTGGAATGGCAAAAACGTTCCGTAGCGTATTTACCTAGACAGGAGCATTTAGCGCCCAAAAAGGAACATTAAAAACGGGCTGAGACTGGGAATTAGGCTGATGTGTTTCCCGCGGTGTGTGGGGGAAATAGTCTGGTTTGTTTTATAGTCTGGTTTGGCTTTACTCTCAGCTTAATGAGGAAAATCATCAGCAAAGTTCAACGGAAATTAATACGTCTACCTTTGATTAAAGTTTTTTTCAAGCAAAATATACAAATGTCTTATTTATTAAGTCATAAATAATCTGTCATTGCCAGAAAATTATGCGGAAAATTATGGTCATTTTCCTGGTAAGTCAAATAAAGCATAGAGATGTATTCTTCACAAGCAATTTGTTTTTTTGGTCTTACAGAAAGAGAATTGTTGATTTTGAAAAAAAAAATAGATATATATATTTTTAATAAAATATATTCCTATTGGTTTTCATTTAATTAAAAAAAATTGCATATAACTCTTGAGACTGTATAATTTATTTCGCCAAAAAAACTGAATCCAAATCAATTTTTCTAACACTTCACCTCCACTTTGTAAAACTTCCTATATTGTCAGTGTATAACTTTCGTTTGGAGTAAATCTCATAAATTTCCTTGTTTATATTTGGACAACCATTTGTGTAAGTAAGTATGTAAATACATATATATCTTAGTGTATGCATGAATTTTTTGTTCCTGTGCCTAAGAGCACTTTAGCATCTGCTCTGCCACTTGCCACGCAGATGCAAACTTCATTATTTACAGTCTGCCGCGTCGCGACAACATGGAGTTTGGTGTATGAGTTGGGACTGTGTGGGACTGGCGGGGTGTGCTCCTCGCCAGACAGGCTCTTAATTCCCGTTGGCACAGGTAGGAGGAGCCCTGGAGGATCGAGGGTGGAAAGCACAACACCCTGCAGATTATGCAATTCATTTAAAGTGCTTTTGCTGTCGCTGCGGGGGTAAAATCTGACGACACCTTGGGACACATTTTTAAGGGCGATAATTAATGGCACACCTGGTGGTGGTGGCACTGCTGCTGCTGGTGCTTAGCAGCTATCTGAATCTACACAAATATATATTAAGCGGTAATGCAACGAAATCTCAGCTGAGGGCAACACAAGTGACAAAGTCAGTCGACTTTGAGCCAAAGCAAATACATTGAAAACTTTCTATACAGACAGACACACGGCGAACTAACCTCAACAAAGTTTTGGTAACAATGCAGCTAACTCCCTGCCGCCCCTCCTCTGGAAAAAACTCCCCGAGCTCATTTACAGGCTATGTCGGCTTCGACTTCGGCCTTAGCTTAGTGCCAGGAAAAGTTGTCTTGTACTTGGGAAGTGTCCAAGGGAAATAGGGGGAAAAGTTCTGCGGTCATTCATCGATTTGGAGCATTAAAACTTTTCTGATATTTGCCATTCTCCCAATCTCCGCTTTTCTCACTTCCTTTGTGGGGGAAAAAATACTTTTGTAGAATTAATGTTGAGATTAATTCGGAATTTAAGCCCAAGACATCAATGGTTATAAATTAAATATGTTGCACAAAACTACAATCCAATTAAGGTCTCACAACCCTCTTTAATATTTCGTTTATTATATATTCTCTCAATGCCCAGTCATGGCCTAGGGCAGGTAATAAAAACACACAATTGAAAATAAAATGATACAACATGAAATATTGGTTTTCATTGATTTCTGAGTGGGATTTGGGACTGGTCCTGGGAGGTCGGGAAGATGTCCTAATGAAGTTTGTCTGTCTGGCAGAGCATAAATTGAATTGTCCGATTCATTTAAACGGCGGAAGGCAGCAGCGGAGGGCAAAAAAAGTAGCAGGAATAAGGAAAATGTGAAAGTGAATTTCACTTTGCCGCCCATCCCATTTGACCCTCCTCATCGGGGAATCCCCCCTCTACGTTTGCTGTCTCTCCCTGTCTCGTCTCAATAAATAAATGAAAAATTTGTGCCACAGTTAAGGGGATTTTCCTTTTTTTTCCACTGTTTACAATTGTTTTCCTTTTTTGCCCCGTCCCCGCATTTTATTTATTTATTTTTTTTTTGCCTTTTGTTTAGAGAAGTATCGTCTTCCGCACACACAGCGGGCCGTGTCGTAAAAAAAGGCTCGCCGCTTGTTGTTTATGGCACCTTTTTCCACTTTATTGAAGTTGTACTCTGCCTCAAGTATTTCAATAAAAAAAAGAGCAGGGAAATGGGGCAGCCAAGGGTTTGTTTTTGGCCTGGGGTACACGAGACAATGCCATGCATCATAAATCATTCGCAGAACAGAGATTGAGAGTCGCGCCTCTAATGAGGTAGAGTTTCATGCTTCTGCCTCCTTTCTTTTCGCCATATATTGTATATTTAGTTGCCATATGGCAACTGTTGCTGAAACGGGGTGGACAGACAGTGCAACAAATGGCCGCGAAAGTCGGTTTAAATTGCACTTTAAATGTTTAGCAATTTATATGCTAAATAAACTTGTTTTTCTTTTTTTTTGGGAACGCAAGGCCAACAAATTGAATCGCAGAGTGCCAGGCAGGCGGTGGTGCTGGTGCCATGAAATATTTGAAAAGTAATTCCCATTTCTGTGAATTCCTGGCGAACTAAGGATCGAGCAACTTCGATGGATTGCTGCGCTTAAAAATGTGCGGCATACATAATTTATGGCTTTCGGGGGAAAGGCAGGACAAGTCGAAGCTAAGGTCTAAGGATGGAACGGAACAAGGCCAAGGATGTGAGTGTGTGGGACTGGAGTTATCTTAGGTCTGCAGTCAGCTCGCAAAATCCAGCAAGAAGGCAAATACACATATATACATAGATGTGGCATAAGAGCGTTCTTTTTCTTCCCTTTTTAGATTTTTCACATTCTTCGTGAAAGTGGAGGCGAGTGGCGGCGGGCTTATCAGCTGTCTGCTTTTTCCAAATGTGCTGCATGAATATTTATGCCCTCGATATCGAACACTAACATACCCATGACCGATATATGTATATAGCATTATATGTGGCAACAGTGTGTGTATATAGCCATCTACACCACATGCTGTACAAGCTGCTTAAAAGTCCGTAAGCGTCTCTTTTTTTTTTGGTGCCTCTTTTGTCTCTTGTTGGGGTAACGTGGCGTATACGCAACGCGTCGCGGCAGGGCACTTAACGCTGCTAGCAGCCATATCCCATATCCCTGGATGTCTTGGATCCGCTCTCTAGCTCCCTGCCTCTCTGTCTCTGTCTCTGTCTCTGTTGTTAATGGCCATCCTCAGTTTAGTTGCCTATAAGTTATTTATTTATTTACTGACTTCTACGCTTTGGCCTGTCGATAGGCATTATTTTTTGTCATCTCAGTGGAACTCGAATTGGGTTTATCCCCGCATCCACAACCCACACTCGAGCCACGCCCATGCATAAAAGATAACACCCACTCTTGGAATACTTAGTACAGGCAATAACAGTAAATTGAACTTCGCTTCGTAGCGTTTAATGGGTGCCCGGGGTTTTTTTTTTATTTGTTATCGAAATACTTGGCCAGGGAATCATTTCCTTTAGATGTTTGTGTAAACAATTTCCAGATAATAGAATACTGAAAAATGTCAAGCCTGCTAATTGATAATGGCAGCAAATAAAGGAACAATTTAGTATATATTTGCCAGTGAATAAGAATATTATTGTTTTAATATCAGGGAATTACCCATTAAGAAATGGAGGCTTATCTCGAAGAGCGGCTGCATTTTTTTTAATAGTCCTTGAACTTGAATGGAATGTTAATGCGATAAAAATTAATATTCATTCATTATTTAAAAGTCACTGGGTGAAGTGATAAGAATACAAATAATACAAAAAAACAGAGATATATTTAAAACTGGAACTAACTGGAAGTTGAATTGGGATTTTTAGTAATACAATTAAATTTTTATAAATTAAAATCATGAAAAATTAAGTTTTTTTTTAAAAGGAAAATAAATCGCATTTAGCTAAATAAAAGAGAATAAGCGGCTTTCTTATCATCATCTTGTTACTAATCTGATTTGCTTGGAATTATCAGCCCACGCCCACGCCCACTCACCCATTCCCTGTGCTATACGAAGCAAGGTGCCACCGGCAGCCTGTAGCGGCACTAATCCTGTGACGAGTAGCAGGAAGGAGCAGCCCAGGATGCTGCTGCGTATTGGTCCCATGTCGGTTCTTCCAAACTCTGACACTCGGCGGGCGTAGGTGATAATGTTCTGGCCAAAGTGCTCGGCTGAATTATTAAATTAAACTGCTGTTTATTCGGGTTTGTTGCTGTCGCGCGAATGTTTGCACTGCGAGTATGTAATCATAATTATTTTAAATGGCAGTCAAGTGGTTGGTCTGTCGGCCAGCAGCAAAAATGGCAGCCGGAAACGTCATAATCATCACGTCAGGCAGCACGGCCTGCAGCAGTGGCAGTAACTCAAAAGTAGGCAACAGTTTTCCGCTTATAAACAATATGAAAATTTATGTCCGGAAAAATGTCAGTTTAATTGCAGTTTCATCGTTGTGATTTTTATTTCAAGCGTTTAAATTGAATTTATGTGTAGGCTATATTATTTATTAATGGTTAATTTCACTATAATTCAATCTAGAAATTTTGTTGAGCCAGCATTTGTGTTTGAGTTAATTTGTGCCATTGAATATGGTTTTATTTTCTTTGAATTATTTGTTTTTATAAATTTAAACATTTTTTTTAGCCTTCCAAGCCATTGGACATTGTGGATTTTTTCTTTATAAGCTGGCATTTATATATTGTTAAATACTTAATTATATTTTATTTATTGCCTTCATTGTTTGCACTGCATATTGAGATATTTCTTTGTTTCTCACGTTTTCACAATTTCCCACATTTTATGCTTTAATTAAGCCACTTTTTCAATGCCTGCCAGTGTGATTTTTTATTTTGAATAATTATAAATGCGCTCTCTCGTATTATCACAACTTCACATAATCCTCGGACATGGACAATTATTTTTCAAGGGAGTTGAGAGTTAAGCCGTCGTTGAGTGTTTACATTTAATTGCAATTTTGCACTTTGACATGTCAACGGGAATTATGACGCTCACAAATTTTCACACGCGAGGGAATTTTAAATGAAATATAATAAAAATATATAAATAACAATTATGGCGGATTAAACCGCAACAGAGCGAGCAAGGGACAAGTGTGAATATTAACAGGGATTTTTAATGCAATTTAAGATTCAGAATTGGATCCTTGGCTTGCTTTTGGTGTCAAGTTCAGTAATCCTATTCAAAACAAAAGCCTAATGTTTGCTAAATCTCAACCAAATTATCTTAGCGGCTGTAAGAGCGTTTCTAAGAGCGTCGAAAGAGCTAAATGAAAATGTAATAAAAAGTGGCGCGCAGAAGCGTGAAAAAAAAGAAACACAAAAAGCGGAAAAAGGAAAACACGCACACACACAAACACACTCAGGCAGTGGAAAGCTTCCGTTTTTAAGGGAAAAGCTGTTGGCGCTGCTGCCTTTTGATGTTACCGCCAAAGCGACGCCAGCAAAGTGTTTTTAGTTTGTCTGCCAACGTCTGACGGCCCAATTTGGCCTTGCCATTGATTTTTGCTGGCCGATAACAGCTGTTCGAGTTACTTTTTTTAGGAAAAATATTTTATAAATTTTTGATAAATAATCTATAAAATATTTTTATTTATATTTTACAAAAATTTATGTTTACAACTCTTTGTAGAAACATTTTGTAAAACCACTTTGTATATTTAAACACTTCTCACAATTTGATTCTGTACGAAATTATTTATTTTTTGCCGCCTCGGAGTCCTGAAGTTCTCCGTTATCCTGGCATACACGTCCGTTGCTTTGCAGAGCTCGACGCAGACTGAGTTCAGAGTTTGGTCCTCGTTTCATCTGACGAGATGTGGTGCCATCCCCGCTTGGCAGACTCCAACACACAGAAGCTTTGCTGCCGGACTGATAAGAGTTCCCGGCGTGCGCACTCAAAATTCACTCACTCTGAGTTTGAGTTTGAGTTTGAGTATTAGATGAAAAGCTGCTCACTGACTGACTCGGCTTTGACTCATTTTAAATCCTATCGATATCCTTCCAATTGAGGTCTACAATTTGTGCGCAATTAGTCGGCGATTTGTCAAAACAACTAAAATGGGAAAAACAAAACATGAAATCCCCTGACCCTCTTGTCAATAGAACAGCCTATTATAAATAATCTCGAGTGCTATAAGTGGCGTCTAATTAATCAGAGGCGACGCCTTACTCGACTGGACGGGCGCTGATAAGACCCCATAAACTAAGTATACATTTTTTTTAGAGATCCGGCTTAATCTGGTCTCGGTCTTAGTTCTCTTTTTCATCTCGATTGTGGGTCAAGTTTGAACCGCATTTCCTCATTGTGGGCAGAAGAACTTTAATTATGTAGAACCATGCTCACGGTCTAGCTGTACTCAATCCGCTTTTTGAGGCGCAATTTTAAGCTTCAGATTAGAGCAAAGTTTAAGTGGAAAAAACGAAAAACCCCGACTATATCCGCCAACGTTAGCTTTTTTAAATATGTTTATATAGATAGTTCAGAAAATGTTTATTTTGCAGGAATGCAATCAATTCTTTTTAAACGTGATTCTTGGATGTGTTGTAAGTATAAATTCAGTTGAAAATATTTAAATATGCAGTACAGGGAATCTATACATTCGCTAGAGAAGCTCCTTGCTGATTCAAGGTCTAGTCGGCTGACATTTAATCCTAATAAATTATGTTACTACTTTGCCAAAAATACACGAATATTTATAAGAGGCCTGACAACAAATTTTAAAATAATTTGTATATTTATTTGCCGAAAAAATCTTATCAACACTTAGTTAAGCAATTTCTATTATGGTTTGTAGTTGGGTTGTTGTAGAAATATTAGTAATGCAAATAAACCATAAAAAAATATTCAGAGCAATTTAAACAATTTAAGTTACATTAAAAAAATTAAGAAGACAAATACTGCAAAAAGTATTTTATTTATTAGTGTCAAGCCTTTTCCTAGACCAAATGGGTTTTCTTAACCCAATTAAATATTGATAGTAGTACAACCAGTGGCACTCAAAGTGTTTTGTTTAAATTGTAATCCAATAAAGTTTCATCGAGCTTTGGCTCTTTGAGCGTTTAAAGCCAATCAGTTTTGAGCACTTCCGAACCAGTTTATCTATGGTCCAAGCCAAGTCTAGGTTAGCATGATGCAATGGCTTAGTTGGATTGCACTTGACTTGCGTGCAGTGCCCCCGAAAAAGACTTTACTTGACTTGCCCTGGGTCTTGGTAATTCACCAGTACCAGGCAGTGCTCAACCTAAGTCCCTCTATCTCATTCTATATATACTATATGTAGGTATATAATTGTAGCTCAGCTCGGTGCTGTGCTTAAAGACTTAACAGTCGCCACAACATGTCCAATATTTACGGCTGGCAGTGTTTTAAGCACTGCTGCCTGAAAGTAGGCAACGTTGAATGCTCGGAAAAGCCTGGCCAACGAGCTCAGCGAACCGTGTTTGGAAACAGACTGGTCTGCTAACCGAACTTAAATTAAATGCAGAGCCTAATAAAAGAAATAGAGGGAATTTACAAATTTAACGAAAATAAATTCAGCTGGAGAGCGAAGTGCGGGGTGTGGAGTGCGGGTATTTTGTGAATTTCGAGTCCTGCCTACATGACACTAAATAAACAGCCAGTTGTTACTTACCCAACAGCGAAGCCAAACAAATGGCAGAAACACCAAAACCAATACGAAAGCAAACACAGCACACGCAGAGGGCTTTGGCCGAGCGACCAAGTAAATGGTTAGTTCTGTGACATTTCCAAATTGAAAAACTACAAATGACTGACAACAGATTAGAGCGGGAGCGCACGTAGTTCTCGCAGGCAACAGCTGGGTTCTGGCTTCGTCCTGCCTCCGCCGTAAATCCCAATACCAAACTCAATTCTGTAGCCAGCGCTTGACTTTGTAGATCCCAAGCTCTTGGCCATGGCCACCACACACACTCATACACTTGTACATAAAAAAAGAAATAAAAAACAACACCAGCAGCAGCAAGGAGTAAAAAAAAAATTTACGCTAGCAAAAGTTTCCTTTAAAAGGCTTCTGCAAATATACAGCTACAAAAAAGGAGTCCTGAAAATACATTCTGTGGCTGTTGCTGTTGATTTCTTTCAAGTGTGAGGTTTTTGTGCAACCTTTCGAGTGTATTTGAATAAGACAACAGTTGAACTGAAGGCCTAATCAAAGCCGGAAAGATAAAAATTGAAAAGAAATGGGAATTGTGAAGGAAGAGTCTTGAGAAGCCAGAGCAGAGCTTGGAAATTTTGCTGTATTTATTGGTACAAGTGGAGGAAGCTACAAGAGGATCTCTAAGCCAGCAGATATTTTGAAAATTTAAAACAAATTCTGGCACACATATTAATATATAAAAATTAATTTTTATGTAAGTAAAATACAGTAGATATTGAAAATATATTGATTGTTTTGATTGACAACAGACTTTAAACAATGGGGAAGAAGGGAAACTTGAAACCTACATTCAATAAATATATCATGTACTAGCCATCCTCTTAATAAACAAATTATTTTAATTAATACTTAAATTAATAATTTCACTTTACAATTTTTTCGTTAAGTGTACTCACCTATGAACTTGCACTGCTCCAGTCGCTCGTCGCTATGGTCCCGGCAATCCGAGTCGCCGTCGCACACGAACCGTATGGGGATACACTCGCCGGTGGAGCACTGGAACTGCTTCTCCTCGCACAAGTTGGACAGGCTGGTCGCTGCAGGAATCAAATGCATATTAATTAATTAAGTTGGAATCCTCGGGTTAGCCGCAGACTATAATTAAACACGAGCGGAGTCGGTGGTCGTTCCCCCGGGTGGGCCTAATAAAATTCATAACTAAAATTTAAGTTGAAAACTTTGGCTCGTTAAGCACACACTGAGACGAAGGAGGGCGGCAGGATCTGGGCGGAGATGGCAATGAAGGCGTCTGTTGACAAGCCTTAAAACCCTTTTTAATGAAAGCCGAGACTTGACAATAAACAAAAACTTGTAAATAATGAAATCCAGCCGAAGGGCGGCGCGCTTACACATGTCTCTAGAGCCTAAAATGGGTTGGAATGGGTGTTTGTCTTTGTGGTGCTGCTGGTGGTGGACCGCAAAAGGACCCAAAAGACTGAAAAGGCAGAGGGAAAAGTTTCCGGAAATTAATAAGCGAGAATTTGATGGCAGCTAGTTGGAAAGTGCTGAGTTTGGCATTGGCATTGGATTGGATTGCCTCATCAATCGCTTTACGGGCCACTTGACATTTCACTCGGTCGACCTAATCTGTCTTTTATTTTCCGTGTTTATCGTATGCTCGATTAGCATATATGCTAAAGCCTTAACTGACTTGGGTTAATGTGCCGCCATTATGCCTAAAGTGTCGCAAGTTTGGTCTCTTCTGAGCCTGTATCTGTGACTGTGTCTATCCGTGTGCCATTTACCGTTTAATTGCGCGCATTTAACACAAATTGACAATTGCTTAGGCACCGTCACAATCACGCACGATGTCCAGAGTGGACCTTAACTTCTAAGAAAAATATATTTAAATATAATATACATATTTTATTTTCTGAACTAAATAATTATAATGAGGATTCTCATTTTATAATTTTCTAAGTAGTTTATAATTTCTGTTTTACTTTATATAAAATTATTTTAGAAAAAAGTTTATTTGTTACTCGTTTGCTTTAGCTTAAAGCGCAATTTGGTAAGTTTACGTATACGTATTACTCGAGTTGTACAATGAATATAACTCATACGACCTGTTGAACTGTTGTCACTTAAAAAGCTAATATTTGGCACGCGTCATAGAACTCTTCCAAAAATTATTTTTAATAACTAAAAGGGTGAAGTAAACGATGAAAAATTACAGACTTTGTTTAACAACTTTAAGAGCTATTGTACGTGCTTTATGGGTTATATTTGTAAAAAGCCTATAAACTAGCATACCCTATGTAAACCCTGTTCCTTTATATGATCAAAAAGTAAATCAAACTAACTAAGTGGAAAATTCTATAGAAAGTAGATAGGTTCCAATTTTCCTTGCTGGTCCACCCTTCCCACGCTTACGCATTTAATTACAAAATCAGAAATGTCAGGAATTGCCCTTAACACGCACAAACGTCCGCATACAAACACATATGGAACACTCGGCAGATCCAAGTGATGTTTGTTGTGCGTGTGTAATATGGGGAATTCGGCGCATGCAAGGAAAATAATCCCCCCCCCCCCCTTTTGCATCTCTTTATTGTCTTTTGGCTTCGCGCTGCGCCTTTGCACTCTGCATGCCTTTTATGCATGCATGTGTATTTATTTACCCAAATATATTCCCGCTTCTGCATTTTCCCGCCATTTTTTTTTATTTGTCTTTTTCCCTTTTTGGGCGCTTTTGCTCTTTTCATTCTTCTGTGTGTGTGAGAGCTGGAAATTTTTTATTAGTCGCCGTAAATTATTAAAAATGTGCGCACATATTTTGAATTTATGAAAAGAGTTTTGTTTGCTCTTCTGCCCCAGCTACTCGTACGAATGCCATGGTGTGTGTATGTGTGTGTGAAATTGTTTGGAGCTCAGAAATTGCAATTGCTTTTGTAGACAAATCTGTATGTAAATGTGCAATGCAATTTGCATTTTAAGTGAGTCGTTTAGTAGCTTAATTGAAATAAATATTAAAAGAAAATTCCACATCCGATCCATTTGGCAGCATTTGGATTAGTCCAGATATGCGTCAAGAATTCTAAAAAGGAAATTTATTCCATTTACTTTAGCATGCAATTTATTTGCGCTTCCAGAGACATTTTCTGTCTTTTTTTTACGGCAATTGGTTAATGGACACGTGCAGAGTGCTATTGCACAAAAGTGCTATCGCTTTCATATTTATTTTAATTCTCAAAGGTGTGGTATCCTTTTGTATTTCTTAAATATCCGCTGACGAATTGGAATTGGGCATCCGTTAAGGTTAATAATAAATAATAATTGATGAAACGTGCATTTGGAGATTTTCATGAAGGCCTAAAAATACTTTTTACAGTTTTCTATAATTGGTTTAATGGTTTATTTAATTATTGGTAGCTTAATTAAGTTTATATGGAAACTATTATAAAGAAAATTAAATTAAAGGAAATTGTATGGCTTTAATTACAGAAGAAAAATGGTTTTAAAAAAAGGTAGATAATTTTGAATGAAAATATTGATCTGCTCAAAGAAACATTATTTATATTTAATAGAAACCTGACACGTTTTCATTTAGATTGCTTTTTGTTTGTAAAAAAATTCCAAGAAAATTGGGTTTATTTACAAGCTTTCCCGAGTTTATTTATATAAATATTTCCCGTTTGAAATTTAATAGGATTCATTCATTCGTAGAGGAGCCTATCGAATCTAGGAAATATTAATTTCCTCTCCCAACATTTATTTCCACGACAATTCAGCCTGTTCTCGTTGTGATATATATTTAATAAAAATTAAATCAGTGGGAAAATAATTCGTGGCGTAGTCAGATGGAACAACGACAGCCACAAAACGGTCATAGCTGCCAATTTGATTGACAGAATCACAAATGCCGACCAGAACAGAAGAGGCTGCGAGGCTACGGGCTACGGGCCAATTAAATGCTTAATGCGGAGTTCATTGAACAGCTTTACTTTCGCCTTATTCTTTTATTCCTCGCTCTCGCCCAAGGAATCAATCACACAATCATTGAGAAGAAAACGCTGGGCTGCTGACCAACAGAGTATTTCACATGAAAATTTCGCACCATTAATTCAATGACAGCAAAGGGCGTGACAGGAGGGCCGTCTTGGTTGGCCAAGAGGGCGAAATAATAAACAGAAATCAGCGCAAAAGTCAATCAGAGTTCAAATCAATATAAATGCTTTATTAATAGCCCGAAAGGTTGTTGTCGATGTTGTTTGTTGTCTGTTCCTTAGCCTTACGCCCCGATTTGATTACGTCGGCAATCCCATTAATAGTTGGTGATTAATCTCCGATCCGACTGTGGTCGGTCAACTACTAGTACAACATTGCAATAACAATACAGCATTACGCAAATTAGCCAAAATATTTCCAGTTCATTTAGATAAAAGAAATCGAATAATCTAAACGGAATGATAGCGGGTACTTTGCACCTATCAGGCGTTCGTGGTGTACGTGTTGTATTGATAAGAATGTTACGCATTGGTTTAAAGCATTTAATCATTTCTGTTTTGACCATAAAGTATTTACAGACTAGTTAAATTTAATTAGGGATGGGCAAGGTTCAGTTACGTAATTAAGGCTTGTTAGTTGATCTTTAGTTTATTATCTTTCTTAGAATTTTTGTGAGAGAACCTTAACATGAAGATTGTAAAGTTTAACAAAGTTTGAAACTTACTTTACTACTTTTAGAAGATAAAATTTAACTAAACTATATTTACTTTGTGGAAGTAATTATTTTACCCTTTTATAATTTATTTAGCAATTTCGTAGTAAATGTTATTTTTTACGTATTTGTTGGCCCTTCTGTGAATCTTATCTAAAAACGCCTGCTAAACACTCCAGATAACGCAGATAACTACCCAAGCTAAACTAGAAACTATTATCTAGAAATACTACGATTTTGCAGGCCTGATTATAGCTACGTAATGTTTATATTCTTTTTTCAAGGGCTCATTAAAGTTTTTATAGCCAGAATAGATTTCAACTGAGTCATAAATTGATTTCCGAATTAGGCGGAAGATTAATATAGTTTATAATCTTATGAGTAAGTCGTAGTTAAATTATATTATTGCGCATGAGTAGCACAAAAAGAGTTGTAGAATTTTTAGGTAAGTTAAATCCTTAAAATTATTATTATTATGAGAAAACTGAATCCTTAAAGGTTTTATTATTATTATAATTATTATTTTAAGCTTAGGTTATTTTAAGCTAAGGGGTGGTGTTTCCTATAAATATAATTATTATTAATAGATATTTTATATGAAATGACTTTTATATACATTAAATATTTATTATTTATCTTATCTAATGACTGCTCGGTATATGTCGTAATAACGTAAGATACATTATATAAATTTGATAGTTAAGCATGACAAACAGAAAAATATTACACTTAGTCAGGTGTTTAGTCAAGGAATAGGCAGGGAAACTACAAAATTTTAAAAATTTCTAGTTTTAGTATACATTATTTCCCACCAAACTTTTATCTTAACATAAAAAATAATTTCGTGGGATTTTTTCCATTGCTACCAAGATAACATTTGACTTGATAAAAGTGGGTACCTTGCAATTATGATAAAGAATAATCAACAAATAATTGTATAAGCAGTTGAACATTGTGCTTTGGATATGCGACCACCGTACAGTTGACCCTTACTTTCGGGGATACCAATTGTTTTTAACTCTTTTAAGATGAAAAACGTAAGAGAAACAACTAAAGTTGCTCTTAAATGTATCAAATAAAGAGATACAGGTTCGTTTGACATGCTTCGACACGAGAGTATGTTGTTATTGTTTGTGTTTCTGTTTATTGGGAAAAAGGTGGCCTGATCGGTAACGTCATAGCTTGAGCAAAACCAGCAACAAACGGATAAAATAACATTATTAACAATAACAACAATTAGTCACACATCTGTTTGCGGCATACAGTTTGTATGGGCGGCACTGTGACTCAGTACTATCCGGCGAATAATGAATGATGTTCCTGAATTGTTTTTGAGAAATTTTGCCAACGTCATTGCATGTTTGTTGTGATTGTTATGGGTCTATTATAGCGCCACAGCTCCCGCCCTCTCCTAAGGAATTTCTAATGCATTCGGAATCTCTATTAGGCTCTTGGTGGGAATTTTTGTCAGCTTTGTGCGCATGTCTAATTTGCTAGCCAACATCACGCCACCTTTTTTTTTTTGCCTTGTAATTGAATTTTGGCTCGGCCAACTGCTGCCAGCGTGCAGCGCTGCGTATGCGTAATATTTTAATTGAAACCCGAAATAGAAAAACCAATTGAAAATACAGAGAAATTCTAGGGAAACAGAGCTACGAGTGGGGAAAAAATATCGAAGGTTAACAAAAAGGTACACTTGGTTTGACCATCACACCTCGTTGACTGGCCAGCACTCATTAGGCCAGCATTGAGATACAGTTAACAGCGAGCCGTTAACAGCCTACAGCCTCCCTACCTCCGCTTGATTGTGTTTTGCATGCCTCGCTTATGAAATTTGTCACTTGAACACGAACAATTGCAGTTCACACTTAGTTGGCTTCCATTAAAAAGTGCGGGTAGGAAACCAGTTTTACAAAAAAATAAAGACTCAACACACAAAAAGCGTTTCTTCTGTGCGGCATAATTATACATAATGGCAAATGCCTTTGTAATTAAGGCAGTCGGCTAAAATGCAACAACGTCCAGAGCCAGGGACCGACGAAGTTTGCATCAGGGACGAACGACAGTTGCATCCAGAGCACGTGCAAATGCCAGGCATAATTAGCCAAGTTAATTATAAAAATCCGGACCAAGCTGGGAGAGCCTGCCGAGATGCTCTGACAGTTTTTACAGAAGCTGTGGAAACTTGTTTCAGTTCGATTTGGAAATAAATCAACACAGACTTCCTCGTGGGAATGAATGTTCCTTCACGAACGATAGGGAAGGCGGGTCGGAGACGAAGACAGCCATTAAAGCTGTCAAGGACTCCGGATGAGAGTTGTCAATTTCGCCTTCCTTCGATTTAGCTGTCTCTATATTTAGCTGGGCGGAAATAATTGTTGCCAAATACTATTATCTCAGTAGCTGTGACCTATTTCCCCTGTTGAAACCTGTCTCACAAATTTATTTGCCAGCAGAGTTTTTTCAGCTATTATTGAAGTTTGATTAGAGGGAAAATAGGTTGGATTTACAGCGAAAATGCATTTATAGTTATCAATTTGGCCTAAATAAAACAATCTATTTATACCACAGCAATGACAGCAATCTATCTAACGGTGTGCCAGTTAAGTGCTGCGCCACTTTCAATCCTCATCAGCTTTTAACCTTTAAGTTTTGGCTATTATCATGACCCAGCGTTATTCATTTTGTTTTTAACTTTGACATTCGTTGGCATTAACTCACAACGCTTAAAGTCAGATATTTTTATTTTTTTGCCAAGTTGAAGGTTTCATTAAAATTTCAAAACGTTGCTTAGGGTCTACCGTTTGGTGAGTCCCCTACTGAATTTTTAAATTTATGCTAAATACTTCCTAATTCATCATTCTATTTGATGATTCCTTTGGTTATATTTTTATAAGAAATTAATATTGAATGTTATTGCTTAATTTATGTGGAAGTATAGACGAAATATTTTTGATTAATTATGCAATAACAATCAACATAAGTTTACTTCTGGCTTCCTTACTTTGTTTTCTTCTTGTTTTATTAAGAGTTTTTTTTGAATATTAAGAACAAATACATTTGAAGGAATTAAAAGAGATTCTATAAATTTAAATAACCAATCAGAGTTGGGACTCTTTTCTTAAAGACAATATTACTCTTTACAAATTTATATATTTTTTTAAAGTATTAAATATACATTTTAAAAACATTCCTTGATTCATTATAAAATATGACATTTATTTTTTAATAGTTTGTACAGAAATTGTTAACTTTTTTGGATCAAAAGATTAATTTCAAACGAAGTTATTGACGTATATAAAATTCTAATACATAAATCGAGTTATTTCAAGTAAGTTTTAATTGTAAATGTTTATCTGCCACGTGCTGGAGTCATATTCTTAGATTTCTCTGACCAATGTGCAAAGGCGAGTAACTCCAAGAATCGGACACTTGTTGCTCTTTTTGTTCTCTTTTCCCCTCTTTTCTTCAGTTTTTCTCTCCCTCTTCGTATTACTATCCCTCTGGTTTTCTCTGCGAGTTTCACAAGAGCCGCCACCGAAGTTACAGTCTTTCAAGTGGCGCTCCATTCGTTTCATGCGGCTGCGATGCCGGCCGGTACAAAAAGTAAGCATAAAACGGAATAATTACGAATGGGGAAGCAGAACAGGCAAAGAAAATACACTTTACCAAAAAATAAAAAATTAATAAAAATTTATGTTTTATATGTAAGGTAATGAAATTGATTTTCCAAGAAAATATCGATGTATTAAGCTACAATTTAAATCTAAAAAAATTTGATCTTAGATCATGAAATTTATTTTTAAAGAAATATATATTTATAAAATCTGTATTAAATTTAGAAAATAAATAAATAAATTCTAAAATTTACTCTTTATTATTTTTAAAATAATAAATTAACTAATTAAATATTATTTCGATATTGAAAACATAATTCCCTTTCGAGACTCATTACAATCAAACTTCGGGAAATTCTTTTAAGTGTTGCCAGCGGCGAGTGCAGAGGAAAGTAAAAGGTTTCGGCTTCGGAGAGCGAAAGAAGAAGAAGACTGGAGCTGGGTTGGAGCAGACAGGGGTTACTACGGGAATGCAGCTCAGCTCAGACTGAAAATCGTATGACGTCGCGGAATGCTTGGACATGGAAATGGAGGTGGAAACCGAGTTGACTGGCACTGCCAGACGCTTTGGCTTTGCCGTTTGCTTGGCAACGAATTTCGCATAAATAAAACTTGAGTCGAGCCACCGAGTAGTCGGACTTCTCGGATTCGGATCGGGAGTCGGAGCCCTGGCTTAAATCGGAGTCTGACTGGAAATCGGAGTACACGTATGTACTGATGGTGCTGGTGGCATGATCGCCAGAAATGAGAGAGGCGGCGGCAACAACAATAAACATTTTAGCTTCCCTACACTCCGAGAAACTCTGGAATATCAAAGAACGTAAAGCCGACAATTCTTTTTCTTTGTTTTTCAATTAATAAAGATTACAGTTTAAAGTGAAAACCTACCACCCATTAGTCATTATCTTATCAAACCCTATACATCATTTGCATTTTTTCTTATTGACAAATTTGTAATGACTCAATATGCATAGTCTGTAAGAATTTGTATTCTAAACTATTTTATAAAATGATTCATTTAAGATGCTTTAAAGAATTACAAAAATTCCCTGATTTCATTTAACTATTAATATTTGAATTCCGAGTAACATTTCCATAAACTAGAATTTTTAATTCAATAAACTATCAAAGTGCAATAAGAACTCGAACTAAGCTCAAGTGAATTTTAATGTCTACGCCTCCTGACCTTATGGACGCTTTTAATATAAACATAGGTAATTACTACGACAATACTTACATATATCCAATGAGGTACCGATTTTCCCGGAAACGTTGAGGAACTTGAAGGGATTGCCATTGAGCACCGAGTTTATGGAGTTGCCAAAGTTTCCCATTCCGATGCTCATTCCGGATCCTATGCCAGGACTCAGGCTATTGGCCGCCGCCGGGGCCAAGTGTTTCAGTCTATCGAGTGGTGGCCCCAAAGTGGTGGCCTTCAGCCGCTCCAGCAGCGCCGATCCGCTCAGATTTTGCATTATCTCGCTGGGACTGGGCGCGGCGGCCGACACCTGAGCGGCATTTATGGCTGCAGCATTGCAGAACTTGCTAATGCTCAGAATGCAGGTGATGAAGAGCAGGTGAAACGAGGAGGTGAAGCTGAAGCTAATCAGCTGCTGTATTTTGCTGTGATAGTTGGTGCTGGCGCTGAAGAAGAACCCACAGGTTTTGGGCGTTGGAGGTGCTGGCGCCTCATCTTCATTATCACTTTCATTGGCAGGTGAATTGAATTGTGTGGATTGAAAGCGTTCCGTGAATTCCAGCAGGCAAGCTGTTGCCATTTTACAAAAACAATCTTCAAGCTGGAAGGATATGGTAAAGATTCACTTTGGGGCTTAGATTTTATTGTACTTTATAGGATGATTATTATTTAAAATTTTTTTTTTTTTAATTTTATAAATGGCAACATTAATTTCCACATGAAATATAAATGCAATAAAGAGCATTTTTTAAGAGTCGTTAAAAATTTGGTTATGGAATTGTTAAAATATATGTACATATATAAATAATTTTTGTTTTTAATTTTAGTTTTTTCTGGATTATTATTTAAAAGTCAGTGGGTCAAACACACTTTTCACTCCAATTCGATTTCCCAAATTCGTTATATAGTTTATATATAGCCATCTTATTAAATAATAAGTCCAAGAAAACACACGCAACGTTTGCCAAAAAATTTCACGAAACAGAGAGAATGACAAAGAGAGAGGTACGTAAAAAGAAACAGAATAAACCGAATATGTTTGGCAATGTATCGAAAAGAGAGTGCGAGGCAAATGCACGATAAACATGCTGAAAGGCGACGACTAAAAAAAGAAACATCATACGATGTTGCAGAAAACAGCATAGGAGAAACATGAAGCGCGAAACACACACTCAGGCACTTAAAAGTGCAGACTAAGGGCGACGACTTTGGTCAAGCGAGGGTTAACGTTAACCCTCACGCCAGCTCGCTCACTGGCTCTCTGTTTGTTTTAGGCCAAGTAGTTTTTGGAACACGAATATCGGTGGCTGCTTATCAGCTCTGTAAAGTGTGATAAGCCCAGGTGAGCTTAGAGCGACACCATTTCTATATGCTAATGTTTTCATTTTATTTTATTTTAACAGAAAACAACACAAGACATGTGGTGCGGAAATTTATGCTGCCGTTTCACATGATGTATTGACGTAACGTTCGGCCAAAATAGACTCGTACATTATTTTTCAATTAACACTTGCTCTCGGTGCTGCTCGAGGAATGCGTTGATGAGCTGGCTTGTAAACCTCGGCTTGAACTTTTTTTTATTTGCTTTGAACTTTTGCTTTCCGAAACGTTTATTCGCGCACCGAAAATTTCTCGGCTAACGGTGTTACTGAGGCGCGTGGAACGGCGGAAACGGACACAGACACCACAGTGCGGCACGCACGACGATTTAAGACTGCCGGCCCGGCCAGGCCGATATCGCCATTCAGCCAATGGCACTGTTCGGGTCTTTGCTTCGTGTGGCGTTCGGCAGCGTTCGCTTGTCGACGAACCGATGATCGCCACGCGTACAAGCCGAACTTGGATCTCACCTGAGGCGGCGGCCAGAGAGTGGGGAGAGTTCCGAATAGTTGACAGCGCACATGTGGAGCTCCCCGATCGACGTCATCAGTGGGGCTCGCCGCAAGAGAACGCCCAAGCGAAGAGAGTGGAGCACAGCTGACATTGAAACTGATGCTGGGCAAGAGAGCGAGCAGGTGGTTGATCGATCTCTCTCTTAAGTGGGGCCTGGTGTAACAATCAATTTCGCTTTGGAGGTGTGTTCTTCTACTGGCCTCTATTCGAACTCGCCGTTCCTAGGGCCAATTACCGCCATAGGCAATTTGTGAAATTGCAGGTCTAAATTGTTTGTGCTGGCGCAGGTCAAAAGTCAAGGCTTCGATCTGAAGGCTGTTAAGATAATATGCCTATTCAAATTTTAATTGATATACCTTTGCATATTCCGCTGAAAGATCAATTGAATTTATAGCAATTTATCGGCAATGATTGATCTGGGACAGTGGTTTTTGTTGAGTGGAATTCCTTAAATAAAAATTTATTTGAGAGAAAATTATAATAATTCCCAAATATTTAATTTGTATTAATTTTAAAAAATTTAAAAACCATCAAGAGTAGGTCAAGACTCTCGAAACGAAATTCGAGCTGGCCAACGTGTCGTATGAAAATAATAATAATTAAAGAAAATGGCCTTGTAAACTGTTAAAAAAATAAAATTTAAAAAATGAGAAATAAATTGTATTTATTATATAAATAAATACTTTTAAACACTTACCACTTCTTGAGTAATAAGATTCAACATTGAGATACACTACACATAGGTATATTTGAGTTTATTATTATTAATCATGTATCTTTTAGTGGGGAAACATATACATATGTATGTACACTTAACAAATACAGTTAACAAAAGGCTAATACGTATGTAGTAATAATGGTAATATAATAAAACGATTCTGCTTCTCGTCAACAGAAATATAATTTCTCAACTTGCTCTAATAGTAGACCATAATAATTATGATCTTTGTTTTTCTTTTGTCATACATATATACGTATAGTTATAGTTAATTCGCTTCATTTAAAAATAATGCACACTTACAGCTATATACAGTTTGGAACTATGTAATTTATAATTAGCAATTAGAATTCTCTTAAACTTCTCCTTTTGTTTTACGTTTCTCGTTACTAATTTTTTTGTTTTTTTGTGATAGAACTCTGTGACATAGTATTTTGTACAGCATCCTTTGAGGATGCGCCCTCCCAAGTGACCCGCCTTGTCCTTGCCGTGCCTTAAAATTTTAAAATAATTAATTTACACAATACACAGAGTTGCTCAGTCTTCAGGCGTGTTGTTGTTGTTGTTTTTTAGCCGCGGGTCTCGTGTCAACTTTGGTCTTTCATCTTTCCCAAGGACCAAGCGAAAGAATCGTCCTATTTGGATGCCACACGATGATGCCAAAAAAGGAATCAAACTAATACGAGGATATGCCAATGACGGGTGAGTACTAGAAGGGGAGATTTAGAGTAGAATTTATTAGAAATTAATTCTTAAAGTAATGAAATTAATATTCAAATTAATAAATTATATAATAACCCACCTCCTCATCCATGACACTGGTGTGATCGTAGATCCTTGCCGGCAGATTCTTGCGCAAACTGAAGTGATCCTCTGTGGTGGTGGTCTTGCGGTAGATGGGATTCTCAAAGTTCATCGAGTTGATGCGTCTCTTGCTGCAGTAGCGATAGCCAAGCAGCAGGAGCTGTTTCAAAAGATAAATTTATTAGTTTTCCACTCTGATTTCCATCAGCCTTGATTGGGAAAAACTCACCACCGATAGCAGGACTGCAAAACCACTGAGACTGGCTATAACCACCAGCGCTATGAAGCCAGAATCCGGCTGCGGACTGGGCGCTGTGGTTTGTTCGATTTGGGTTTGATTTTTCACTGGGCGCTGGTCGGCAACTGTGGATGAAAATGGTTTCCAATTAGAGCAATTTTATATAGGAAAATGTTTAGTAAACAAAACAGTAAACAACAAAGATTTTTATGTGGCAAAAGGTAATGGAGTGGGGTTAGTTTTGAGTGATTACATTTTTAAACCAAGCTTTTAAAGAATATATATATGAAAATATGAACTGTAGCGGCTATAAATATTTCTTAATTATTTTAAAACATAAAACATACATTTGAATTTAATTTTAATTAAATTGTAAGCCCTTTCAAGCCTTTTTCTTAAGCTCTAATCTCTTTCTATTCCTTAAGAAAAACCCATAAGTGTAAGAAATACCATTTTTTTTCAAAGGATTCTATTTTTATACCCCATCAGGAGTTTTTCTTTCAGCCAAGCTTTTGCCAACCAACCAACCCGTTTAAGATTTATTCCCGCTCCATCACAATGACGGGGCTTAAATGCTGCTGCTACTACCTTCGGCAATGATAAACAAAAGGGAAGACTGTATAAAAAAGAAAACGGAAATCATTGCAATAAAAGAGCAAAGCGAAAGAGGGATTCAACGTCAGAATCCAAGCGGCTTAGGGCCTGCTTGTACTGTACGCCACCCACTGGCAAGGATGCGGAGGAATTTTCAATCAAATCGCTCAAAGTGCGCATTTAGGCGCAAATAAACACTTAAACGCGCTCGCGCCTTTGATGGCTCAAACTTTTATGCGAAAGAAGCGGCCGCCGCCGATTCAGATTGGGAATAAGAATTGGAATGGGAATGAAAGTGGAAATGGGACTGAGAATGGAAATGGCAGCGTAATGACATCGTTAACGCATCGCATTTAATGGCGTCGTGGGAGGACTTCTTGCTAGTCAAAACAGTAAAAGTTATCAACATTAAGTTGAGCCGCACTTTAAAGCAAACACTGGCGGCGAATCCCATCCCCCAGCCCCCTGGATATTAACCTCATACTTTGCGGCTGGGAATTGTGGGTTAAGGGTTGGTGGTTTGGGATTGGTACTGGAGATTGGGGAGGCCACCCTGGGGGGTCTCGATTGCAGTGTTGGCCTGCCTACTTGCGGTTGGCCCCGATGCAAGTGGCTCAATCCGGATGGCGTTTATGAAACTGTCAAGGATGGGGGCTGTCCTGATGATGATTAATGTGGGCCATGACAAAGCAAATGTTGTTGGCTGGGGTGCCACACAAAGGGGCTTCGGTTGAGTACGGATCCTGGCAAGCTTTTTGATTAATACGCTTGCAATAAATCTGAATCTCACGAAAGTGTTTATAAACAGTGAAAAGCATAGTTGCGAGAGAGACATATAAATGGAGAGGAAGTCGCTGGGATGTCAACCCATTCGAAGGGATAACTATCAAAGTTATCCCTCTCTGCCGTATTTATTAATCAAAATTTCCGTTGACATCCTGCTGATGAAGTTCTCTCTTCGTTTTTCCTTCGTTTCTCCTTCTGTTACAAATTTTACATTGAAGGACAGGTTGGGTTCAACAAGGGGGAAGTAATATTTGAATGATTTGCATCTCATAAATAATGGAATGAAATTGTTGGAAAAATGACAAGTTTGAAAGTTTTTCTGTATTTAAAAGATGTGGTTTACGGTTGAGGTTCTTTAAGATTTGTTTGAAATAAATTTGAGATTATTAATCAGTCCTTTAATATTGACTTCAAGTACAAGTTAAAAAAATATACATATATTTTTCCAAGACCTTAAAGATGCAGCACACACAATGCAACCGTTCCAGGACATTCACCGACACAATAATTAAAAGTAAAGCGACTTTCCAGACAACATATATACATAAAACAGGACAACACAACATGAGGTCACTCCATGGGTTGTCCCCTCCCAGGACTACACAGGACGGAACACACACAACAGGATTGTGAGGCATACCAAAAGCAGCCGCCGCCGCTGCCAAGACAGGCAGCCTAGTGGTCAGCCCGAAATCAGCATTTCCTCTTGTCCGATGTTCACCGTGTCCCACCTGGACACCAGTGGGCAATCTCCGCACCGGGAACTTCGGTTTCGGTTTCGTTTTGCGGGCTCGCGGAGGTTTCGTGCTGGGAGCCACGTAAAGAGCTGCATGCGATGCAAGTCATGCCGAATTTTTGTTGGGATTTGGGTATTTGGGAATGGCGTTTCAATATGTTAGTGTAAGCATTAAATCAAAATTCATGCCATGCTGGTTAAATCATAAGCATATAGAAAAAGGACTTGAGTACTTACGATCTTCGACGCACATGAGGCCATCGGCCATCAGCTTCAGACCCGTGGGGCAGGCGCAGGATATGCGGGGACTCCGCTCGTTAATCCTGGGCGCTGGCAGGCAGAGGTGAGAGCAGTGGCCATTGACCGACTGGCAGTGGTTAACGCCATCGGGCTGGCGATACGGATGGTAAACGTGGACCACCATGGGATGTTGGAGCTAAAAGGAGACAAGGTAGGACATTTAAAACAAGGAAATGAATAAGGAAAACTATTGGCATCTAGAGACAGTAAATAATATTTTAATAAATAAATAAAATCATGAGGAAGTCTCACCATATGCACAGCTGTGACAGGCTCCACATCTTCTCCCGTAAACTTGTTCGCCTTGAAGACCGCCTGCTTGTCCCAGTCGGTCCAGTAGACGTAGTCCTCG